>APFE030507259.1:291546-370815 GCA_000404065.3 Pinus taeda
AATATATTAGAACATTTTATATATAAACTAATATAAATATTTAAGATATACATTAAATGTCGTACACACAGCTGCAAGGACGGGGCAAACTCTTTAAATCCCCCACAATGAATGCGCTTCGAGAACCTTGAATACTGGTATGATTTAATATCTTCGAATTTTTTCTTCGATCTCTTCTATCGTACGGGGAACTATACGGCCGAAATGATGGCCTGCATTCCATGATTTTTTAGAAGCCATAGTGGCCTTTCTTATTAATAAGGCATAAAAACGGTGTCTCCAATGCGCAGCACGTTAACCAGCGATTCTACTCATAACAGGATCAATTCAAACATCAACCCACAATTCCAATAGAAACAAGCTCGATTATTCAGACGGTGTAATACGCTTTTCTCTTCAGTCAAATTGGTGCAATCCGGGTGTGACTGGGGCTCCCCAATTTTTTTCTTTTAAATCTGGGGCGTTTTTCTGATCGTACAATATTTATGCAGGCATAACAAATACGGCAGCATGCCAAATTTCTGGATAGTAAATGTCCGTAGGGGGAAAACTTGGTGACTCTGCATTTAAGTTCCATTGATTGACCTTTTTGGTCACATTCATGGGCATTAATAAAATAATCTTTATCGGATTATCTTCTCGCTTCATGTTGGAGAAAGACTAGAGAAACCATATGCAACTGCAACTCGATACTCTTTTAAGTGTGATTGTACATTTATCTTTCAGCATGTTCTGGTCATCTCTTTTACTTTCTCCTCTTTACATCGATTGTTTGTCATATGAAACTGCAACTTGATACTCGTAAGTATGATTGTACTCGACATGTATCTTTGAGCAATGTTTTGGTCATCTGTTTTACTTTCTGCTCTTTACATCGATTGTTTATATCATGTGAACATGCACTTTTTTAAAGAGAAAAGATTGTAGGTGTTCTTTCTTGACAATGAAAATCGTCCAAATCAGCGCTTTTAAAAAGCCTATGAATATTGACAAGTTAATTCTTCCCTTCTCTACAGAAGCTTTCACCTGCATTTTCTGGATTCGAGATTCCGGGCTCTGAGTCCTAAGTTAGCCTTTTATTTGACAAACTTCCTCCGAATTCTCTGCGGCCATATTGTTGAATCGCACTCGTTCTATCTGCTAAATGGGCTTTGCTTTCCTCTGGAAACGCTTCGAGTGTGCGCAAACCAATTGAGGGCTGAGATAGATCATCTCCTCCTAACAGATTTATAGACTTTGCTCTTTAATTATAATTGAAATCGAGGAGCACTTTGCTTTAGATGTCCTACCTACTAAGATATTAGAGAAGGATTCCATTATCTCTACAGGGGCTTGCGTCAATATTAATCATCATTTCTCAGATACTCTAATCAAGATTACCTTGCCTTATACATCAAAAAGGCCCTTTCTCTCAGATAATGTCTATTTCAGACTTCTGCTGAAGCTACTCGGAATGCCCTGGCTATTTCCTTCTTTCTTCTAGCCCAGTGCTCTGGACGTGAAGCATCCCACGTCAACTGAATTGCACAATACTAGGACCATCTGACATCTTCTATGGCCCGCACCATCCAGGCTCCGTGTCATGCTACATTGAGGATCTCTAGAAGGACAATATCCACTAGGCACTTGGTGTTAACATCTGCTGTATTGATTTAGATAATGAATAAGGCTAGCTCCCTCCTACCCCTCTGGCAAATACCTATCTGGACTATGTTTCTTCACTAGTTTTTCTTCACTTTATATGGTTACCCTTTCTGAGTTCCTTGCCTTATACATTAAAGAGACCCTTTCTCTCAGATAATGTTTACTTCAGATTTCTGCTACAGATACTCAGAATACCTTGGCTATTTCCTTCTTTCTTGTAATGTTCTCTTTTCTTGATATGGTCAAAATGGACAGAATTACTTATGGTATTTACCCATGGGATCTGCCCATGGTATTTCCTTTTGTTTTGTGAGGGAATATAATAAAATAAGATTTCTAGAGAATCCATCAAGCCTATTAAAGGGGATAGAAGCTAAACCTTTGGATCATCTTGAGTTTGTCTATCTTATTGTGTGTTTATTGAGAACTTGGCATGACCAGGCCCACTTTGATCCCAGGACGAAAACCCCGCGGTAACATTGTGTGGTGGATCCATTCAGGATTCACAAGTGGGCTTCAGTGTCTTAGATTAGTTATTGTTGAGCAGCTGTACATGCTATTAGTAGGGGATTCAATGTCTCTTGTATGAGCATGTATCTTGTTTTCAGTTTTTAATATAAATAAGAGACTGCATTTTCAGATCCCTTTGGTGTTCATTGTTTTCGAATGCAAGCATTTTAATTAGAACACTCAAGTGTGCCAGATCTGTTAATAGCTTTGTCATTTGGAATCTTATGGTGGTATCAGAGTTGTGCATCCTGTCAACCTGAGTGTTTTATGCAAAGATCTTCGGTGGGATTTCTTCTCACCCTAACCGGCATCTTCCATCCTCGGTGGTATTTAATATCACCCTAGTTGGTTTCGTACTTTCCAGTTTTCCTATAACCAGATCTATATCTGTGGGAGATTGATCGAGGACAGATTTTCTTCCAATTCCAAGATCGAATCCTTTGCCACAACAATTTAGAGGCTGAATTATTCACAGTAAATAAGGAGGTCATTCTAATTTATTTATGCAAAGAAATTTTAGTGCCAAGGTCGACTTGTTGAATTTATTAAGAGGACGAGTTATATCACGTAAAGGAGGTCGAAATCTTTTTAACAGAGGATTGATCTGCACACTTGGTTAGAGGGATTGAGGATTCCACTGAAGGGCCAAATTTTATTTATTGTAAACCCTAAAATAAGGTTGAGTTGCTCAGATTTCTCACTCAGCCACATTCCAAGTATATTATAACAGATCTGAAGCTTGAAGAAGGGACGAATTGCACATTTATGGGTTTTCTTTGAGCAGGATTTTACGATCAATTATCAAGGGCCGAGTTCAATCCCAAGGGAGGTCGAAATTTCTTCTTCAAGTCCTATTAAGTATGCTTGTAATTCCCAGCAATCTCTCACCCTCCTAGCAAGGTTGAGTATATATACTTCAGTAGCAATATATTTTCTGAAATTAATTTTGTGTTAGGGACTAGAAGTGCCATCAATTTTGTGGTATAATGTGTTGTAGCAGCAGAGGATGAAATATTTTGAAAAGGAAGTCGAGCTCATCTCTTTCACAATTCAGGTTGAATAGTTATTAAGTAAAAGTCGTAAAGCAGTCAGTTAATAGAAGAACAATTCTCCAAAGGCCGAGTGATTTAGGGAGTCGGTTTTGCTTTGAGATCGTGGTGAAAATTTCAGAGAGAGGGGCTGAATTCTCTTCCATTTTGAGCTGAAGAAAGGAAGCCAACTGATATATTCACCTTCAGTTCCAGATATGAAATCAAATCCTTGGGCCAAGTTACATTGATGTTCACTGGTTGATATTCTGAAAGAAAAAAAAATGAAGGGTCAAATTCCTCATTCACTACGTTGGTCAAATTCACTGTGTATTTGGGATCAAGTTTTCCTTTATTCTCAGTCGAACATGATTTCCATTGTTGGTTGCGGGTTTTCTCTCTAAGTTGTACACATTCTGTGCATTGGGACAGCTATATTGCCTCCACACATTAAATCCTTAAGGGAGCACATAGAAGCAGTGTCCAAAAAGCCATAACAATATTAATGAGGGGTCGTTGAGCGCTCAAGGGCATACCCATCAAAGCGTCAAGTAACTTGTGCATTAAGGGATAGATCCATCAGGTGTCGGGCCAAGAAACCAACTCAGTGATCAAATAATATGTTGAAGACATGAGCAACTGTGCACTGTCAATCTTAGCTATAAGGTCTTTATGATCTTTACGAAGCGGCGAAGCAAGTGATCTCGATGATTTTAATTTGAAATTAAATCTGCTGGAAAATAGTTTTTCAAACATGAATTGGTACTTTAAGATGCAGAGTTTTTTAAGACTACATACAGATCCGTTGCTTGTATAATTGTTGAGGTCGGCATGTTTACTGTAGATTGCAGTTTTAATAATGGTAGATGCAGTAGTGTGTAGATTCGAAGAAGCTCATCGTCAACATGAAACACAACTATCATAATGAACAAAATATATTGGAATGGCGATGGTTGCGTAGTGCTGAAAAGATTCAAAGGGAAGAGGCGCAATGCATCAAAAAGCGCCGAAATTTAAATCGTGTGTGACCCACACGCAATGTTCCATCAGAATTCGTGAAGCTTCACACCTCACCAAGCCTATGGTTCACACGCAATTTATGGCTGGGGAGCCATAAATTTCCATAAGCAAAAAGCGCAAGGCCAAAGACCATTTATCCGCCAGATTCCGAAGGCCGACAAGCCATACTATCGCAGAGCCATATGTTGAGACAATGCAAGGTTACTGGAAAGTTACTAACTTACTACAGTCGAGCCAATTAAATTGTTTTTACTACAGCACCAACGGAATGTGAAAATTCAGAATCCCAAATCACTACTGCAGCCACTGATTAAGTTTCTCCTACTTGTTAATTTTTGAATCAAGTTACTTACTCTTTCCTACAATAAATATCGCAACTAATACACTGGAATCTACACCATTTAAATTATAAGCGGAAACAAGAAACTGAACAGGAAAAAGATAAAACAAATCTACACTGATTTTTGGACAAATGTCCCCGGAAAAACCCAATGCGAGAAAACCTGTGCAACAACTAAGGGTTTTATTATTAAGCAGTAGTAATTTCTGAATACAATCTTTGGATGCCTTCCCGGCAATCCAGTTACAGATAATATCACTAGCAAAAAGATAAGTGAGGTTACCTCCCACTATCACTGGAAATCCTCGCTGATCCAGCCACTGAATGAGCTACCCCTGGTTACCTCTGCACAGTCACAGCGTCAGCCTAGCGTCAAACCCTTTAGGGGCTGCATCACCCCTTTAGCTGATCGATTTGACTCTGAGATTCTGAATTCTGCTCTCCCGGTCTCACACCCCAGAATCTAGCTATAGAAATTGATCTCCCCAGCAAATTTTCGGACTTCCTCAAGGCCCTGCACTGCCTCTGCATCAGCCTACGTTGCCTCTGCATGGCCTTGTGTAGCTCTACGTCAGCCTCTCTAGCTCTGCACTACCTCTATTGGATCTCTTTCTGCCTTCTTTGCTGAGTATTCTCCGACCGATAAAGATCTCCCTTCGGATACTATCCCTGCACCTCTATGCAAAACATCACTATCGAAAATCTATCTGACAGCTGCTCTACCTCAAAAAACTGAACTTCTGATCTTCTCTCTGTGTGTTCTCAAGTGCCCATCAAGCCTTCTCTTATAATCCTCTCGATGATCAATCAACGGCCCAGATTAGATCCTAATCAATAACTAGGATCATATTGACTTGATCTTCGTCTTCTTGTAGAAGTTTCACACACAATTTGATTAATATCCATTAATTATTTTAATTTTCTAAGTTTAGACTTAGAGACCCATTAAAAATAATTAATTATTTTAATAAAATTGTCTTCAGATGGAATTTTCCAAAACACTTCTAGGTATTGGAGAATACATGTGTCTAAGTCTCCCTGCAAAATTTGACACTTTAAGCACATCCGATGCTACCAAAAATCAACACGGAACCCAACGATTGGAGGGAGTTAAATCCAATGTTATAGGTTATGCCATATGCTAGGCCTATTCACATTATTGTAAACCATATGCCATTTAAATAAACGACACGTTGGGCTAGATTGCAGTAGGGTCGGTAGCATTCCTTCTAGGTTCGTGTGTATATCTACTACTTATGAGGAGGAGAGTGTGGGTGCCTTAAGAAATTTGCAATAAGAGGAAGGTTTTTCCATACCTAAAACCCAACGAAGTTCACCCCGTGCCAGGTGCACAACATGCCGCATGAGGACACAAGTTAGACCACATCACCAAGCTGAGAGCATGGACTGTTGATTTTTGGTAGCTTCTATCAGGCTAGGAGGTAACTCGTCAAATGAAATCTATTTATTCATTTACATTGCTCATAATTATATACATGCAGGAGTGACTCTTGAATTTCATCTTCCGATGACTCTTCCTTTTCCATTATTTATTATTTACACTATTTTACAGTTGTTCACCCTATCCCCATGATTAGGTGTCAATATTCCCCCCCTTAATCTAAAGGGATGTTGGTGAGTCCAAGCATCGTTCTGAATGTTTCAAGCTTTTCTCTTCCAAGTGCTTTGGTGAAGATGTCTGTAATCTGCTCATTAGTGGAACAATGGCATAGATGGATTGTCTTGGCCTCAACATGATGTCGAATCAAATGGTATTTTGTATTGATGTGCTTCGTTCGATCATGGAACTTTGGGTTTTTGGCCAACTTTATTGTAGAGGTGTTGTCAATCATGAGTGGAGTCGCATTTACTTGTTTTACCTGCAAATCTTTCAAGATTTTCCTGAGCCACACAATTTCTTTTTTTGCCTCAGTTGCTGCCACATATTCTGCCTCTATTGTGGAATTTGCTGGAACTAATTGTTTGTGTGATCTCCAGGAAACAACTCCTAATCCAAAACTCATAACATAACTAGAAGTAGATACCCCAGTTTCTTTGTCTCCATCAAAGTCTGAATTAGAGTATCCAATCAAGCTGAAGTCGCCCACTTGTGTATACTTGAGTCCAAAGTCTTGAGTTCCCCTCAAGTACTTTAGAACTCTTTTTGCAACAGACCAATGTCCCTCACAAGGCTTTTCCATAAACTTAGAGAGGATTCCAACAGCTAATGAAATGTCTAATCTGGTAGTAGTCAGGTAGTTGAGACTTCCTACAAGCTGTCTATACTTTGTTGCATCTTCAAATTCTTTTCCTTCAATGGATGTGAGCTTTAAGTTTTGTTCCATTGGAGTAGTTAGAGGATTGCATTCAGCCATGCCAAACCTATTCAACAAATCTCCAATGTACTTCTTTTGAGAAAAGAATATGGACTTCGGATATTGAATTACTTCAATACCAAGATAGTAATGAACATAGCTGAAATCAATCATTTTAACACCTTTCCTCAATTCCTTCTTTATGGATGCAATGTAGCTCTCATTGTTCCTGTCATCAAAAGATCATCTACATATCTCACAAGATATACAACTGTTTTGCCAACTTTCTTGACAAACAAAGTTGCATCATCAAAATCATAATGTTTAAAATTGAGTTTTAGAAGATGCTCAGTTAATTTTTCATACCAAGCTCGCGGTGCTTGCTTGAGGCCATACAAGGAGTTCACAAGTTTGCATACTTTATGTTCATGTCCTTTCACAACAAATCCTTCAAGCTGGGACATAAAAACATTCTCTTTTAGATCTCCATTCAAGAAAGCAATTCTTTACATCCATTTGATGGACTTTCCAACCGTTCGGAGCTGCTAGGGCAAAGAGTGTCCAGATGGTAGCCCATTTTGTTGTCGAGGCAAAAGTCTTCTCATAATCAACCCCTTTCTTCTGTGCAAAACCTTTTGCCACAAGCCTGGATTTGTGCTTGTCAACTGAACCATCATCTTTATACTTGTTCTTGTAGACCCACTTGCAGCCAATTGGTTTGGTTCCCAATGAACGATCAACAAGCTTCCAAGTGTCATTCTTTATTAAGACATCATACTCCTTTTGCATCAGTTATTTCCATTCATCATGAGAAGCGGCTTTTTTGAAGAAAGTTGGTTCGAAATTTGTAGACAAATTCAATTCACAATCATAAGAAACATCCATACCAACAAGAGAATCAGAGTTATGTACATCACCTCCATTTTGTCGGGTTGAATTTCTTGTTCCTTTCTTTCCAACTTCATCAGGGTGAACACTTTCAAGTGTCTTTGTCAGCCACTTTGTGGGACCTTTCTGAGATAGTCCAGGCTGCTCAGTTGATTGAGTTGAGACTGAATCAAGATTGAGTCTCCCAATTATGTCAATCACATCACTCAAAGTATCATCAGTGGTTGGAGTTTCATGCAGGGGAGAGAGTGCTTCAGAAGAAAATCCCACAAGTTGATCCAGTATAGGAATCCCCCCTTTCAAGATGTGGAATCTGAGTATCAAATTCTTGAAATGATTTTGCATTTGCGAATCTATCCAAGCAATCAAGTTGCCGCTCAACAACACTGTCAGCTTTGGATGATTCAAGAAATATGATATCTCTAGATACAACAAACTTTTTATTAACTTCATCATAGAGACGGTATGCTTTAGAGGTGTTTGAATACCCCAAGAAGATACACTTACGACTCCTTACACCAAGTTTGTTTCTATGTACCTTTGCTATCAAGGCATAACAGGTGGAACCAAAGACCCTGAGATGCTTTACCAAAGGAATGTGGCCATACCACATTTCATAAGGAGTCTTGTTTCTAACAGCATTAGATGGACATCTATTCTTTACATATACAGCACATAGAACTGCATCAGTCCAAAACATCAATTTTACATTCTTGAAAAACATCATGGAGCGCACCATATTTAAGATTGCCCTATTCATTCTTTCAGCTACTCCATTATGTTGGGGATTATAAGGCACAATTGTTTGTTGTTTGATTCCATGTTGGCAAAGATAGTTTTCAAATTCATTTTAAGTGTATCATTTTCCATTATCAGTGAAAATAGAGTCGATATGAGACTGCATCATTGTCAATCCATGTATGAAAGTTCTTGAATGTTTGAAAAGCATCAGATTTGTTCTTCAATAAATAAACCCAACACATTCTAGTGTAGTCATCAATAAATGTCATCATATATTTATTTCCATTTGCAGAAGAAACAGGCTTTGGACCACATAAATCTGAATGAATTTGTTCAAGTTTTCTATGTGCTCTGGAATGTGAATCATGAAAAGACTATTTGCTATGCTTTCCTAGAGTGCAAGCATCACATTGCTTAAATTTCGTAGGAATTGTAGGCAAACCAATAACACCATTTTTCTTCAACAAGCTGAGGCTGTCATAGTTCAAGTGTCCAAATCTAGCATGCCATAATAAACTTGATGGAAATGTACCTTCATCATAATGAGAATTGTATGAGAAATTTTGTGCACGAGCAAAGGTACCTTGCAGCTTGAAAAGCCTTTCTTCTTCTATCCCCGTCATGACAAGTGAGTGATCTGATCCTTTTCTCACCTCAACTTTGCCATCAAACTTATGAATGGAGTGTCCTTGTTGGCGGATGTGGACCTGTAAGGACTGAGCTGATGTAAAGGACCATTTCTGATTCTATAAAGATTTACTGAACTGTAAATATTATAAAGAGTTTCTATAGAGCTATATATCTTAAACAGAGTAGGAAACTTTAAGAAAAAATTATGTTCTAAATTTATGCAAAAACTTGATATGACTAATTGCTTGATTCAATGATAAGTACTTACTTGGTCTGCTGCAGATGAAAATGTTTCAGAACTCCTCCAGTATGCTCCCGTTTACCAAATGACCAAAACCACCCAGCCAAACTGAGCAGAACCTCGCTACTCAGTCCAGTAAACTTCTCAGTTGAAGCAGACTATTCCCCCATGCCCAGAAACCTCAAAACAAGTAAGGCCCAACTGTTCCTGATGATAAACTAACTCTCTGTGTATAAACTTTCCTCCTCTTTTTTTTCCTTGCCTCCAACCGTCCCGTCCTTCTTATAAGTTTTCATTTATCGACATACTCCATCACCGTGTCCAAATTATGATACGTGTTGATTTTTTTATAAACAAAATCTGATTTTATTTTATTTGAATATCTGAATTTGAAATAAAGTTTATTTATTTATTTTAATGATTTAATTTTCATTTATTTAATTTTTAATTTTTAATTTTATTTAATTTCATAAATTTTAATTTACTATAAGTGGGTCATTACAAGACCAAGGGCAACAAGTTTCTCCTCAGTTGTGGGAGATATAAAACATCATGCAGAAGAAAGTCTGGAAGACCAGGCAATTTAAGCTTGATTGTGCCAAGACCTGATGGCTTGAGTTTTGATTTCTCTGCAAAGTATATTGCTCCATCAACATTGTCAGTGAATTCTTAAAAAAAAACTCTTCTAAAAGTCATGTGGCAAGTTGCTCCTAAATCAAGCAACCAATCATTTTTCCAAGAAGCAAGTGAAGCATTAAATAAGTCTTCATTTACTCCAATATTACAATGTGCCACAACATAGTGAGCGGATTCAGGTGCTTTACCTTTTTCTTTGTCATTAGTTTTACCTTTGAGTTGATTTCTTTCCTGCTCAATTTCTATCCCAAGGCAACTTGCATGTGCATGCATCATGTGATCCATCTCTATTGCAACGTATGCAATGAAAATATGACTTTTCTCCTTGAGAGTGTCTGCCCCCCTGCCTCTGAAATTTCTTCTTCCTCTTCCTTTTCCTCTTCAACCACCTCTTCCTCTGGAAGAATCTTGAGCAAGGTTCTTTCCTTTATGTGCAAGACACACAGCCTCTTTAGAAGACTGAGGAGTAGTCTTCTTCCCAAAAGCTCTCTCTCTCAACGAATTTATTCACAAGGAAGTCAAAGGTAATTTTTTTGAAGTTTCCATTTGCTTGTAATGACTGAAGATAATTTGAGTAAGTGGGATAAAGTGCCTTGACAAAAGCTATCAGAGGAATGTCTAGTTCAACATTAGTGACTTTGAAATCATGCTTAATAGATTTTACTAAGCGCAAGAGGATCATCATTTTGTAATTCAAGGCTGAACAATTTAATTATGAGTTGAACAACTTCAAGTGCAGAGTGTGAGTCATAGAGTTCCTTTAGTTCTTGAAAGGCTTCGGAAGCATTTGAAAATGGCGAAATATGGTGACTCACCTCTTCATTTACTGATGTTGCAATCAAGGCATAAGCCTTGCTGTTCTTATTTTCTCAAATGGCAAATTCCTTGTCAGAGATAGGCTTTTCTGGTTCTTTGTCTACTTCATCAACACACTCCTTTCCACAACTTATTAAAAATAATAGTGTGTTTGATTTTTCGCGACCCTTCTAGATAGTTGTCCTTGCAGTGAGAACCACTCCCACAATAGATATCAATGAATGCATTTTAAAAAAAAAAAAAACTTTTTGCTGCCAATATGTTGTAAGAAATTGCAATTATGATGTATATAACAGAGGTATATATGTGGGAGGGGTTATGTGGTGGAGGGGATATATGAGGGACGGGCAGGTCGAACCAGAGGTATTATGGATGTAATGGGCAAGTCGGACCAGCGATGTTAAGTATAAGGGTATGGGAGATGAGCAATATTATGACTGGAACAGAATTCATTAAATGCAGTGGTATGGGCATTAAATATTAAATAAATAAAACGTAATGTAAACAATCATTAGTGAGAGCGAGAGCGCATAGGTATGGAGCGCTATTATGAATGGAATAGCTTTCATCAAATGCAGTGGTAGGAGCAACCAATATGGAGCGATTACGGGAGGGAGTCGAGTATGCAATGCGGAGGTTTGGAGCTACGAACATGGAAAGGCAACATAACTCGAATATGCAGTGCGGAGGTTTGGGGCTATGAGCACGGAGAGGCAACATAACTCGGATATGCAGTGCGGAGGTTTGGTGGAGCAAAGGGTATGGGAGATAAGCGATATTATGACTGGAACAAAATTCATTAAATGCAGTTGTATGGGCGTTAAATATTAAATAAATAACACGTAATGTAAACAATCATTAGTGAGAGCGAGAGCGGATAGGTATGGAGCACTATTATGAATGGAATAGCTTTCATTAAATGCAGTGGTAGGAGCAACCAGTATGGAGCGATTACGGGATGGAGTCGAGTATGCAGTGCGGAGGTTTGGAGCTACGAGCATGGAAAGGCAACGTAACTCGAATATGCAGTGCGGAGGTTTGGGGCTATGATCACGAAGAGGTAACATAACTCGAATATGCAGTGCCGAGGTTTAGTGGAGCAATTGAGGTCTATGGTGGAGCAGTGCGTAGTTCGGAAAGGGCCGAGATTATTAAAAAACACACAATATTGAAAAATTGCATATGTCAATTGGGCCACGATTCCGCTGCACCAAATGATATCACACTCAATGCACCATCTTACAGGGGCTCAACGCATGGGTCCAACACACCAAGAAGGAGCACACCGAGAAACTTATGGCCAGAGAACGCCAATAGTCATTTGGATCGGTCAATGGAACCTTCAATCAGGTCGACTATACAGGCGGGAGTTCGACTGTGCAATGGAGGGCTGAGGGAGCAACGTTTGGAGGTTGCATTTGGGAGCAGGCGGACTAGAAGGAAATCACACCTCCTTGCAGCATTTCCACAGCAGATTCAAAACCACAATGTATACTCAATAATGCATGAAACCCAATGTTTAACGGACCAGTGCCTTCAATAATGCATGAAATTTCACAAGGATTTGATAGAGATGTCAGTCTGCAAAGGACGCAGAACATAAGCAAATAGGCAGAATAGGAGTTACAATGTACAGAGGGAAGCCAAAAATGCCGGTGGCTCTGACACCAGGTCAGGCCAGGAGGTAACTCCTCAAATGAAATCTGTTTATTCATTTAAATTGCTCATAGTTATATACATGAGGTAGTGACTCTTGAGTTTCATCTCCCGATGGCTCTTGCTTTCCCATTATTTATTATTTACACTATTTTACAATTGTTCACCCAATCCCCATGATTAGGTGTCAACAGCTTTAGATGTGTTAGAAGTCTCAAAATTTGCAAGAAGACTTAGACACATGCATTCTCCAATAATCAGAAATCATTTTGGGAAACTCCACTTAGAGACGGTTTTATTAAAATAATTAATTATTTTTAATGGTTCCCTAAGTCTAAACTTAGGAAATTAAAACAATTAAAGGGTATTAATTTAAACTAGATCAAGTCCAAATGATCTGAGCCATTGATTAGAATATAATCTGGGCCGCTTGTTCTCAACTGGAGGATTATAAGGAGGACATCGATGGGCACTTGGAGGACACATCGAATGAAGATCAGAAGATCGATTTTCTGAAGCAAAGCAACTGCCAAAAAGATATTTGAAGTGATCTTTTGCAGTGAGGGGCAGAGATAGTTCCGGTTGGAGATTTCTCCTGATCCGAGAATACTCAATAGAGAAGGCAGAGAGAGATTTGGTAGAGGCAACGTTGTGGCTAAGTTGGCCAGCATAGGCTAACGCAGAGGCAACACTGTGGCTAAGCTGGCCAGCATAGGCTAACACAGAGGCAGCACAGTGCCTTGAGGAGGTTCGAAAATTGGCTGGGGGAATTGATATTAGAAGCCGGAAATCGGGGTGTGAGAACGGGAGGTGAAGATCAAAGTTCTTGGGCAGCAAATCGATCACCAGAAGGGGTGACACTGTCCCTAGAAGTTGTGACGTTGCGCTGACGCAGTGACTACGCGGAGGCAACAGAGAGGAAGCCAGGGTCAGTCCATTCAATGGTTGGATCAGCCACTAAATCTCCAGTGATAGTGTGAGGTAATCTCACTTATCTCTCTGTCAGTGATATGCTTTGTATTGAATAGCCAGCAAGGCATCCAGAGATTGTATTCAAAAACTACTGCTTAATAATACAAACCCTCAGCTCCTGCACTGGTTTTCCGACATTGGGTTTTTCGAGGGACATTTATCCAAAAATAACTATGTAGATGTGTTGTGTATTTCTTTCTTGTTCATTTTCTTGTTTCCGCATTTTATTTAAATGGTGAACGTTGTAGTGTATTAGTTTTGGTGTTTACTGTAGGAAACAGTAAATAATTTTGTTCAGAATTTAACAGATAGAAGAAACATAATTAGTTGTTGGAATAGAAAATTGGGCTTCCAAATTTCACATGGTATTAGAGCTACAAGTGAACAGGAGAACAGAATCGGAAGAGCCCAGCGCTGAAGAGGAGGGTCGAAGCGCTGTGTAGGCAGCAAAACGAATCCCCAGAGGGACTACATAGTCCAAGCCAAGAGGCCAAAATTTTCAAGGAAGGTCTCTCTTTGAGTGAGTTGACAGAGAGGTAAGACTTCCGGATCAAAGTTTGTCAGTGTCAGAGGGAGCAGCGCAAAGCATATCTATGGTGTGATACAGTGTCTGCAACCAGTTTCTAGGCAGAAATACGTCAGAAAGAAGAAGAGAGACACGTGAGGGAATTTCTTCCTCAGAAAATTCCCAACCAGGGAATTCGAATTCTCATTTGCTAAGCAGCAACAAGGGGTAGCAGGTCCACTGACTCTAGCAGGGAGTGCATAGGCTAGCCTAGCAGCGGTGCAGAGAAGAGAGGAGGCCATTCGACTTTTTCGATTGGTAGAGATGGCAGCTAGTGGATTGCGAGATCAAGATCGGTTGGATGGTGCATCTAACTTTGTCATCTGGAAGGCAAGGATGTCATACTTTCTAGATGAACATTTCCTCAAGATCTACATTGTCAGTGTGGTAGTTGAGCCCAAGGATCCGAATCCGATCAAAAAGTACAAGAGAGAGATGGCGAAGGCCAGGCAGATGATCCCCGCCGGAGCGAAGGATCGCGTAGCATATCACGTTGCCGGCAAAGATACTCCACGGCACATGTGGGAAGCATGGCCACACTATACAAAGGATCTTCCGAGCAGCAGAAGATGTACTTGGAGCAAAAGATGAAATCCACGCAGATGCAAAAGGGGGAATGCATTGATCTGTTCCTAACGAAGCTTCAGGAAATCCGAGACTCGCTAGCAGTGTTGGTGTCTACACCTCAGTCTTCTGAGATGGTAAGACTGGCCCTGAATTTGGTTTCATAAGAGTTGCAGGTATTTGTCCAAAACATCTTGGGCAGGGAAAACTTGCCAGACTAGAAAGGAATGTGGACAGCTCTTAAGCAAGAGGAGTTGAGGAGAGACTTGGTCAAGTGTAAACTTGACAGAGGCTGCAGCAGTGGGTCGAAGCCCAAGGAGGAGGAAGAGAATGCAGCCCTCGCATCTAAGGAGCACTAGGAGGATCGGAAGCGGAGGAAGGACATCTCAAAGATTAAATGCTTCAGATGTGGTGAAATCGGTCACTACACAACACAGTGTCCTCTAAGCAAGAAGGACAAAGATGAGAAGCATGATCCAAAGGCTTCACCCTCAAAGATCAAGGAGGAGGAGTTTGCCATGACAATCGAGATACCTCCAAGAGGGAGGTGAAATGATTTCGAGTTGTAGTTCGAAAGAACTGCAGATTGGTAAGATCCTTGAGGAGTCCACCTCTCAAATCAATAGCTTGCTACGGGAGCCCAAATCAGTAGTAGTAGGATGGACTGGCTCTGTTGATGCAGAAGAGTCTCAGAGTGACAGTTGCAGTGGCTAAGAGTGTCAGAGTGACAGTTGCAGTGGCTAGGAGCGTCAAAGACTAAGCATTGCGGAGCTAGAGTTGGCAGCAGTGCAGTTGGCACAAAGCACAGTCAGCAACAGCGCAAAGGCTTCAGAGGCTCAACGTAGAGACTAGCAGCAGTCAAAACTCCAGCAACGAGATGCATCATACTGAACACCAGTTCAGTGATTTGGGATGCTTTTCCATTGCTGATGCAATAGCAGCAGCAATTGGAGATGGTTGTAGTGCAGATGCAGTATTGGCAATGGCAGTGCCAGCAGCAGCACGGATGCAGTGTTGATAGTGACAGGGCTAGCAACAGTATAGATACAGCGTTTGCGAATTAGTTGGTGGAGAGGATGTCAGACATCAGCAGTGCAGAAAGAGATGTTGAGAACAGAGTGATGCTCTAACAAGGTGCACTGTTAGAGCACATTCCTTGATAAGAGGGATTATTGAATTCTAGTAGCATCAGATGTGATCTCAGTCTCAAATTAGAAGGGAGGCTTAGGCAGATGCATTCTCCAATACGCAAAAATCGTTTTAGGAAAGTCCACGCGGAGACAGTTTTATTAAAATAATTAATTATTTTTAATGGATCCCTAAGTCTAAACTTAGGAAATTGAAATAATTAATGCGCATTAATCTAAACTGTGGGTGAAACTTCTAGAAGAATACGTTGATAGAGTCCAAATGATCTGAGCCATTGATTAGAATCTAATCTAGGTCATTGGTTCTCAACTAGAGGATTATAAGGACATCGATGTGCATTTGGAGGACACATTGAGTGAAGATCAAAAGATCGATTTTATGAAACAGAGCAGTGGTCGGAAAGAATTTCAAAGTGATCTTTTGCAATGAGGGAGGGGCAAGGATAGTTCCAGTTGGAGATTTCTCTTGATCCGGGAATACTCAGCAAAATAGGCAGAGAGAGATCCCGTAGAGTCAGTGTTGTGGCTAAGTTGGTTGGCGTAGGCTTACATAGAGGCAACGCAGAGCCTTGAGCAGGTCTGAAAATTTGTTGGGGGAATCGATATTAGAAGCCGAAAGTTGGGTTGTGAGACTAGGAGGTGAAGATCGAAGTTCCTGAGCAGCAAATCGATCAGTAAAAGGGGTGACACTGTCCCTAGAAGCTGTGACATTGGGCTGACGCAATGACTGCGCAAAGGCATCCAGGGGCATTTCATTTAGTGGCTAGATCAGCTACGATCTCTAGTGATAGTGTGAGGTAATCTCACTTATCTCTTTGTTAGTGATATGAAGCCAAAAGTCGAGTTGTGAGACTAGGAGGTGAAGATCGAAGTTCTTGAGCAGCAAATCAATCAGCAAAAGGGGCGACACTGTCCCTAGAGTCTATGACGTTGGGCTGACGCAGTGACTGCGCAGAGGCATCCAAGGGCAGTGCATTCAGTGGCTGGATCAACCAGGATCTCCAGTGATAGTGTGAGGTAATCTCACTTATCTCTCTGTCAGTGATATTCTTTGTATTAGATAGCCAGCAACGCATTCAAAGGTTGTATTCAGAAACTACTACTTAATAATACAAACGCTCAGCTGTTGCACCTATTTTCCCACATTGGATTTTTATGGGAACATTTGTCCAAAAATAACTGTGTAGATGTGTTGTGTATTTCTTTCTTGTTCAGATTCTTGTTTCTGCATTTTATTTAAATGGTGAAGGCTTCAGTGTATTAGTTTCAGTGTTTATTGTAGGAAACAGTAAGTAATTTTGTTCAGTAATTAACAAATAGAAGAAACATAATTAGTTGTTGCAATAGAAATTTGGGCTTCCAAATTTTCACATGGTATCAGAGCTGCAGCTGAAACAAGAGAACAAAGTTGGAAGAGCCCAGCGCTAAAGAGAAGGAGGATCGAAGTGTTGTGTAGGCAACAAATCGAATCCCCAGAGGGATTGCACAATCCAAGCCTAAAGGGCAAAATTTTCGAGGAAGGTCTCTCTTTGAGTGAGTCGACAAAGCGGTAAGACTTCTAGATCGAAGTTTGCTAGTGTCATAGGGAAGAGCGCAGAAGCATCAGCGCAAAGCAGATTTCTGGTGTGAGGCAGTTTTTGCAAGCAGTTGTTGGGCAGAAAAACGTTAGAGGGAAGAAGAGAGACACCTGACGAAATTTCTTCCTTAGAGAATTCCTAGCCAGGGAATTCGAATCCTCATTTGTTGAGCAGCAGCAAGGGGTGGTAGATCTACTGACTCCAACAAGGAGTGCATAGGCTAGCCCAGCAGCAGCACAGAGGAGAGAGGAGGTCATTCGACTTTTTCGATTGGTAGAAATGGCAACTAGTGGATTGCAAAATCAGGATCGGTTGGATGGTGCATCCAACTATGTGATCTGGAAGGCAAGGATGTGATGCCTTCTGGATGAACATTTTCTCAAGATCTACATCAATAGTGTGAAAATTCCTCAAACCCGAGAATCCCTACTGCAGCAACTGATGATATTTCTCCTACTTGTTAGATTTACATGTACAAGTTATTTGCAGTTTCCTACGGCAAACATCGAAATACATACATTGCAGCGTACACCATTAAAATAATATGTCGAAACAAGAAACTAAACAATAGAAAAAGATACAACACAAATGACAGTTTTTTTTGGACAAATGTCCCCGGAAAAACCCAATGCTGGAAAACCTGTGCAGCAAATCTGAGGATTTTTATTATTAAGCTGAAGTTATTTCTGAATAAAATCTTTGGATGCCTTGCTGGAAATCCAGTACAGAGAATATCACTCTGCAGAAGAAATTATTGAGATTACCTCACTCTACACTGCAACTCCAAGCTGAACCAACGAGTTCCCCAGCTACTTCTGCGTTGCCCCTGAGTCGGCCTCTAAGGCACTGCGTCACCTCTGTTGGGAATCAATTTGCCTTCTAGAGCTGATTCCCGCCCTCCCAGCTCAGAAACGTCAACCTCAACAAATTCGAACTTTTGCAATGCTCTGCATTTGCCCTTCTTGGCTCTGCGTCACCCTCTCTAGCCTTTGCGTTGTTGAGAAATTAAAGGCAATCTTAATCATTCAATTTCTCGTAACTATGATAGCTGCTTGACATATTACTTCTTTAGATTCTGCTTCTTATGTATTATTATCTTCAAACAGTTACCAAAACAAGAAGATCAAGATACACAAGTAGACAAGATATTGGCACCAAGCTAGGGCAAAAACCTCTCCTAAACTTGACAGGAAAATCCCTTTGAACTCTTTCTTATAGAATCTTTATTGAGAAATTACATGACCCAAACATTGACTCAGAAATGCCTTCAACATCAAATGACAACACCTCCAAACATGTACCCAAACATACTATATATTTCTGCAATGGATTAGGTCTGTAGCATGAGCATAACAGTTTGTACCATCAATCTCAAATAGGCTCCTCTAGCCTCTCTCTGTCCTCGCATTTCATAAAGATACTTCATACTTCGAAAGAGCGATGATTAGGGCTTGATATTTAGGGCTTCGTAATGCAACAATAGTGACCGTCCAACACAACGAGAATAGAACTGTTTTATTTCAGAGTGTAGTCATATATGAAAGTAGGGTTAGGGCTCCTCTGGCCCTACGATACCTTTGACCTTTTCGGCTGTGATCTTCTCCTTGCATCTGTGACTAGAACAACCCTTTAACCCAACCACATAGTCATGAAACGTGAAGCCCTAGTCCAAATCGGGTTGTCTTATGGGAGAGAAGACTTGTTGATATCTTTGCATGACGGAACAGACCTCCTCAATTGTTGCGGCTACTCTTCCTTTCCTCGACCCTTTCACTGTTGCTTCTCTTTGTGAGTTAGTGAGTGTGAATGCGGATGGAGGAGGAGCCAACATAGCCTATATATAGGCTTTGCCTCTCATCTATTGAGCCGACATGAACCTAGATTAGGCCGACGTGAATATAGAAGGCTTCCATAATTTTTTTGAGTGGTTTCCTTGCAACAATTTCGTCAGTACATGTTGGAGTATTTCATTGGTGATTGAGAATGATTCTTGACTTACATCCATTACATTTCCATGAACCTAATACATCACTGTCTTC
Source organism: Pinus taeda (assembly GCA_000404065.3). Taxonomy (NCBI): domain Eukaryota; kingdom Viridiplantae; phylum Streptophyta; class Pinopsida; order Pinales; family Pinaceae; genus Pinus; species Pinus taeda. The sequence goes on from APFE030507259.1 coordinate 310,877, forward strand.
AATTTACATGACTTATCTAGGGCTCTCAATTGGAGCAAAAACTTCTTGAGCATGAAACCCATGACTCAAGCAACAATAAAATAAGTATTTGTTACAAAAATACATTGTTACAATATTTGACATGATGAAGACCGAACCTGGTTACACTATTTTCAACATGCGTTGCCTCTTTTGTGTGTCCCTCTGCCTCTCTACTGAGTATTCTTGGCTCTGAAGAAGATCCTCTAGCAAAAACTCCCTTTGCCCCTCTCTGCGTGATCACTACAAATCACTGTGCTGCCTCTAGTTTCAGCGATTTGATTTGACTGATAAACTCTCTCTGTGTTTTCCAAATGACCCTCAAGCTTCCTTAAATAATCTCCTAGTTGACATTCAATGGCCCAAATTAGAAGCTAATTAATGGCTAAGATTATTTCTGCTTGATCCTTGTCTTCTTCTAGAAGTTACACCCACAGTTAGATTAATACCCATTAATTATTTTAATTTCCTAAGTTTAGACTTAGGGACCCATTAAAAAAAATTATTTATTTTAATAAAATTGTCTCTGGGTGGAATTTCCCAAAACGCTTTCTTGGTTCTTTGAAATACATGTGCCCAAGCCGCCCTGCAAAATTTGTGACTTAAAGCACATTCGATGCTACCAGAAATCAAGAGACAGTGTGGTCGCTGAGCTCGTGGATCCAAATCCTCTCAAAAAGTACAAGGGAGAGATGGCGAACGCCAAGCTGATGATCCTCGATGGAGTGACGGATCACGTAGTGTGTCACATTGTCGATAAATATACTGCCCAGCAGATGTCGGAATCATTGGCCACGCTATACAAAGGATCTTCCGAGCAGCGGAAGATGTACTTGGAGCAAAAGATGAGATCCACGCAGATGCAAAAGGGGGAACGCATTGATCTATTCCTAACAAAGCTTCAGGAAATCTGAAACTCGCTAACAACTATGGGTTCTACACCTTAGTCTTCCGAGATGGTAAGACTGGCCGTAAATTCGGTTTCAGAAGAGTGGCAAGTATTTGTCCAGAGCATAAAAGGCAGGGAGAACTTGCCGAACTAGGAAAGAATGTGGGCAGCGCTTAAGCAAGAGGCGCTGAGGAGAGACTTGGACAAGTGTAAACTTGACGAAGGCAGCAACAATGGGTCGAAACCCAAGCAAGAGGAAGAGAATGCAACGAAGGGGCAACAAGAGCAGCGAAGGCGGAAGAAGGATGTCACTACACAACACAATGCCCTCTCAGGAAGAAGGGCAAAGATGAGAAGTATGATCTGAAGGCTGCACCCGTGAAGATCGAAGAGGAGTTTTCCATGATAGCTGAGATACCTCTAGGAGGGAGGTGGATGATTTAGAGTTGTAGTTCAAAAGAACTGCAGACGGGCAAGATCCTTGAGGAGTCGACCTCTCAAATCAATACCTACCTATGAGAACCCAGATCAGTAGTAGCAGGATGGACTGGGTCAATTGATGCAGAGGAGTGACAGAGTGACAGTTCCAGTGGCTAGGAGCACCAGAGACTGAGCAGCTCAGAGCTAGAGTTGGCAGCAGTGCAGTTGGCATAGAGTAGAGTCAGCAACAGCGCAAAGGCTTCAGAGGGTCAACGTAGAGACTAGCAGCAGTCAGAACTCCAACAACGAGATGCATCATACTGAACACCGGTTTAGTAATTTGGGATGCTTTTCCCTTGTTGATGCAGTAGCAACAATAATTGGAGAAGGTTGCAGTGTATATGCAATATTGGCAGTGGCAGTGCCAACAAAAACACACATGCAGAATTGAGAGGGAGTTGCAGTACGGATGCAGTCTCGACAGTGGCAAAGTTAGCAGCAGTACAGATGCAGCATTTGTGCAGTAGTTGGTGGACAAGATGTCAGACATCAGCGGCGCAGAAGGAGATGTTCAGAACAGAGTGATGCTTCAGCAGGGTGCATTGCTAGAGCACATTCCTCCCTAAGAGGGAGTATTGATTTCTGGTAGCATCAGATGTGCTGTAAGTCTCAAAATTTGCAGGGAGGCTTAGACACACCATTCTCCAATACCCAGAAATTGTTTTGGGAAATTCCCCTGGAGACAATTTTATTAAAATAATTAATTATTTTTAATGGGTCTGTAAGTCTAAACTTAGGTAATTAAAATAATTAATGGGTATTAATCTAAACTGTGGGTCAAACTTCTAGAAGAAGACGGAGATCGAGTCCAAATGATCTAAGCCATTATTTAGAATCTAATTTGGGTCGTTGGTTCTCAACTGGAGGATTATAAGGACATCGATGGGCACTTGGAGCACACATCGAGTGAAGATCAGAAGATCGATTTTCTAAAGCAGAGCATCTGTCGGAAAGAATTTCGAAGTGATCTTTTGCAGTGAGTGGCAAGGATAGTTCCGATTGGAAATTCTCCTGATCCAAGAATACTCAGCAGAAAAGGCAAAGAGAGATCCGGTAGACACAGCGTTGTGGCTAAGCTGGCCAGCTTAGGCTGATGCAGAGGCAGCGCAGAGCCTTAAGGTGGTCTAAAAATTTGTTGGGGGAATCAATATCAAAAGCCGAAAACCGGGGTGTGAGACCGGGACGTGAAGATCGAAGTTCTTGGGCAGCAAATCGATCAACAGAAGGGGTGACCCTGTCCCTAGAGGTTGTGATGTTGGGTTGACGCAGTGATTGCGCAGAGGCAGCCAGGGGCAGTGCATTTAGTGGTTGGATCAGCCAAGATCTCCAGTGATAGTGTGAGGTAATCTCACTTATCTATTTTGCCAGTGATATTCTCTGTATTGGATAGCTAGCAAGGCATCCAGAGATTGTATTCAGAAGCTACTGCTTAATAATACAAACCTTCATCTTCTGGACCGGTTTTCCCACATTGGGTTTTTCACGGGACATTTGTCCAAAAATAACTGTGTAGATGTCTTGTGTATTTCTTTCTTGTTTTCGCATTTTATTTAAATGGTGAAGGTTGCATTGTATTAGTTTCCGTGTGTACTAGAGGAAACAATAAATAATTGTGTTCAGTAATTAACAAATAGAGGAAACGTAATCAGTTGTTGCAGTAGAAATTTGGGTTTCCAAATTTTCACACGGACAAGGAGTTTCAAAGCTAAGGCACAAATGTACGTCAGTAAAGGGCCATAGTGGTCGCAAGGCTAATCACCAGCATTGAGATTTGTTATACAGCAACAAGGCCCCACAATCGCCACGGGCAAATTTCTGAGGCCGTGGAGGGCGATGGAAGGGCAGCATATCAGTAGCCAGTCGAGGAGATCATATCGTTTTTCGATGCATCCATCCACTTCCTCTACTTGTGTAGACAGGCCCACCATTGGACAATAAGGAAACTGGATATTGCATAAGGTGCATTTTGTGTGCAACATTGCAAAATCTTTATGATATTGGTGTGCAGCAAGTAGAAAATGTTTGATACGTAAACACTTGGATAGTGGGCGTATAAGGGTTATGGGAGATATAAGTGTTTATTGTATTGTATATAATAATTAATTTAAAAAAAAGAGAGAAGCCTAAGGTGGGAAAGTCATTTTATTCCCAACTATTATCTTCCAAGTCTGAGGGCAAAATTGGAAGCGAAATACAGAATGTTGATGTAATCTCCATATATTTACCTGCTTTGATATGTGAGAAGATGGGTCGTCTTGAAGAGACCTTGGAAAACACCCAAAAACTTATTGATGAACTAGTAAGAATATATGGTCCTTTACGCAACAATACGTCCTTAGACCAAAATGATGGTCAAAGAAGCAGACCATTCTCGAAAAGAGTCCATGTCATTCTATAGCCGAAGCACCCATGGGAAATGAAGGAAGGAAAAGGTCGAGGGGCTAAGATCTTCACACTAGAATCGCAACAAACAAAGTTAGACATAGACCTTCATAAGTTGGAGGAATTAGACACATGTTTGTCCAGGGTAGGGCAACCGGAATGGAAGAAAATCAGTTGGGTTCTCAAGCCATCTATGCTTGCATTAATACAACGCAAACTCTAGGAGCATCCTTGTGAAGAGGTCGGGGTCACAGTTGCTTCTTGTCTCAGCAGGCTCATAACTTTAACATCACCAATACTGCCTTACAATAATAATATCATGAGAGAGATATTCCAGCTGATAGTATAAGCCCTTCAAGGGTTGAAAAACATCATGCTTCCTACCTTTTAGAAATAGTGCAGAATTTTAAAACTCATGGCAGAGTTTAGCTTTGGCACCATTATGTTGAATTTGGAATGTGACGACTTAATCTTCCAGTTACTCCAAAGCTTTTACACCAGCATTACATCAACTCATCTAGACTATGTCAAAACAAGCATGCAAAGATTGTGTCCCATTCTTAGAAGGAGATGTTGACATCAGCATGATACTAAGATCCAAATTGTTGACCATTTAGAGGAAGGAAGCAATGGTATCACCAGTCGCCTATGATCTAGTCGAGAAGCTAGTCAGGCAAAACATAAAATTGCGTGGAAGAGTGTTGACTAGGAAGGAGTTGAGAAGGATTGATGGAGGAAGCAAGAACAAAACCTGTAGCAAAAATGAACTAAGGAGGAGAGGACTATGCTTTATCTGCAAGGGACCTTGGGCACCTAACCATTCAAGTTTAATGATATGACGGAGCCGACAAGGACAGAATAAGAGGAGATTCCTACAAATCATGAGATGTCTTTGATCGTTGGATCTATTGATTTCTAGGATGGTGAGCAGCAGCACAATATTATTCAGGGATACTTGCAGGATGACAAGCATTCGGAAGTGCATGAGGAAATTTTACCTAATGGTGTTGATAAGGTAGACTCCTATACAACTAAGCCCATAGTTCTCCGGGAGGATGTCCATAAAGAATATGAGCAATCAAGTATAGGTAGTAGTCCACCAGTGCATCTATGTTCGACAACTAGGGAAGATGAACAACATATTATCTTCATAGAGGTGGGAGGCCAAGAAAACTTGAGTGAGGAGCCAATCGGAGTGAATTGGCATGATGAGCATGATCATGAGGAGGAGCATGATAGACATAATGTATAAGCAATTCCCAGAGAATCAGTCAAAGGCTCAAGTTGAAGCTGTGGTCGAGGCGCATCCGGTGCGAACAGGTACAGAGACATTCGGCAAGGCACCACAATCGTCCGTAGAGAACTTTCAGGGGAAGATCACGCATTTCAAGACAGATCTTATGATGTTGAAGCAGAGAGTTTGTATAGTCTGATGTTGAGAAATCTAGGGTATCAATAGATAGGTGATTTCTCTGCTTATGATAATTGCTTGTCATAGTCTTTTTAACTTTTTATTACGATCTTCTCTTCTTGAGTTATTATTGTGTTCTTTTCATCAAGACAATTACCAATTCATGCACAATAAAGAGACAAGAGACACAGAGTATAGGCTTGTCAGCCAAGGCCAAAACCTCTCACTCTTTGAGAGGAAAACCCAAACAAATTCTTCTTATGGAACCTTCAATTGACGAATACCAAGACCATCACAAAGACCCTTGACACTAGATCCCTTCCAAGACCAAGTCACAAGCCTCCTCTTCGATGCCGCTCTTCTTCTTCCTCTTCTCAACTTCCTTCAAAATTTTGGCCTCTCCTTGTAGGTCTACAACTTCTTTCTTGACAATAGAAGCCCTAGATCAAATTTGCTTCCTGAATAGTCTCCTCAAGAGGGAGACTTTCTTCTCTCTTACTCGGCTTCCTCAAGCAAAGACTTTCACCCAACAAAGATCACTTCTAGATGACTGCAATCTTCGATCCTTTCTTGCTAACTTCGGACCTGCAACCTTCGCACATGTGACAGTATACTAGCCCAAAAAACAGTCCTCAACGATGACCCTTTCCTTCGCTATTCTTCATTCTCCCCTCGTTGTCCTTAAGGCTTCTTCCAAGATGATTTGTGCACTTGAGATAGACACTTGCTTCACCGAATTGACGTCCTCCAAATGAGGCCGAGCACTGCTATATATAGTTGTTTGTCCATGTCCATTACGCCGACATGATCGCTCTAAAATTATCTCTTCATTGTAGGCCAACTTGAGTGAGGGCTAGTGACAAGGTCTTGGAGAGTGACTTACAAAACAATTTTGACTCTTTACAATGTTTAACATGCCTTCATTACATGACAATGACTCTTTATATTTTTATGACTAGATGACAATATCCTTAAGGGCTCTCAATGGGAGCCTTTACTAAAAATAAAATCTCTTGCTCATGAAACCCATGATGCAAGCATTACAATAATTTTACTTTTCTTCTTTACATCTCTTACATAAAATCACAATTACATGTCATTATAAAGGCCGAACCTAGTTACACTTTTCAACATCTGAGACGCTATCTTACAGGAGAATAGGAAAATTGAGGAGCTGATAGGGGTAAGTGTCAGATCAATGGCCACGCTGTGTAGTGTTGAAGAACGACTCAAGTCCCTCGCAAGGCAGCAAGAGGAGTACAATTGGGAGTTCTAGAGCAGCCTTGTATAGGAGTACATAGATAAGGCTTGCAGCACTACCAACATACCTTTATACATTGGAGAGAGTAGGGAAGATTTCTCCAAATGGATCATGTTGGGTGACCGAGTGGAGCAACATTAGCATAGTAGACGTATTCCATGTTCAAGCATTCATGCATCAGATCCTTCCCACAAGATGGATTGGCGAGAGATTGAGTTGGAACTCTATTGATGGGATGATTCCTAGGAGGATAACCTTAGCCAAGGGCATATTGCAGCTAGGGCCCTTAGGCATGGGCAGTGATGGAGGGTCGAGATAGTATCATAACCATCGATCCCATGACTTAGGTGGCATTGGGATCTAGGTGAATCTATTAAGGGCAAGATCGATCAGAGGATTGTTCGGAATCCAGGTATCGAAGGATCCATTAAAAATCATCTAGCATGGAGGCATGGAATAACACATTGGTTTGTATGGGATCCAAGTATTGGTATATGTTGATTTTTGGATAGCATAAGATGTGCTCTAGCTCTGAAATTTTGTGGAGGGGCTAGAACACATGAGATCTCCAAGACCCAGAAATCGTTTGGTGAAATTCCACCCGGATTATATTTTATTAAAATAATCAATATTTTTAATGGGGTTCCTAAGTCTAAACTTAGGAAAAATAAAATATTAACGGGCATTAATGAAAATATGGGTGAGTAAGAGACGAGGATCAAGTCTAATTTAATCTTAGTCATTGATTAGAGACTTAATCTTGGCCGTTGATTTCTCAAAAGGAAAAGTATAAATGGAGGCTCGGGGTCAGTTGGAGAAGACACAAAGAGATTGAGGAAATTGATTTTCTGAGGTGAGAAGTTCTAAGGAGGGAAATCAATTGGGGAGATCTTGCAGCTGAGGGGCAATGATAGTTTGAGAATACATATAGAGAGGCAGAGAAAAACTTGTGGAGACAGCGCAGAAGTCAGGAGAGTTAACGTTGGGCCAGTCTGGGCCCACGCAGCCTTGACACAGAGGCAGGAGGGCTAGCACAGAGGAAGAGTTGCCTTCCACACAGAAAGCCGGAAACTGCCGGAACAGATAGGAAAGTTGACGCAATGGGCAGTAGTGTTGATGCAGAGCCTCAGAGAGCTCCACGCGGGCCCACGCAGTTACTGCGAAGGGGCAGTGCAGTTGTAGTTGGGGCCAGCCAGATTTGTTGTCGGATCAGTGGGATTCTGCCGAGTGAAGTGAGGTAAAACTCACTCAGGTTCTGCGCCATTGTATTTCTCTATCACTGGTTTGTTGGGAGGGCAACCAGCGTTTATATTCAGAACTTCTGCTTAATAATAGAAAACCCTCATTACTACTGCACCAGTTTTCCTGCATTGGGTTTTTCTGGGGACATTTAGTCCAAAAATAAGTGTGTCCTTTGCATGATTGTCTCATTTATTTTTTCAGTACTTGATCAATATAGTGGTGTAGACTGCAGTGTATTTACATTTGTATTTTCTAAATCTTTCCGAAAATAACTTGTTGAATGAAGAATACAAGTAGGTAACGTTAATCAGTTTATTGTAGTAGGATTTCTGGTTTATTAGATTGGGAAATTTTCACATGGTATCAGAGTGATTGCAGATCAAGGAAGACTGAAGCCATCAACGAAAGAACAGAAGAAAATTTGTGTGCAAAGGCAGTTGTACCGAGTGACAGCACATTTTCTAGCCGAGAGAGAAGAGGAGGGGTGACGCAGTCACCAAGTGAGGCTCACGCAGACACTGCATCAGCCTGTTTGTGTGACGTTGTTGCTGCAGAGGGCAATGTAGTGATTGTTGGGTCAGCGTAGAGACTGTTGAGTCTCGATTTTCCAGTTGTCGGGGCTAGAGGTGCAGCACAAATTTCATCTAGAGTTGCTGGTGGGGTGTTGATTCTGTTGGTGCAGAATGGTACCTAGTGGGGCAGAAGCAAAGTAGAGGGAATTAGTTCCTCAAAATATTTCTTGCCAAGAAATCTAGATCCAATGCTGAGCAGCAGCAAAGAGAGTTCAAAGAGGGTTGGTTCGACAGTTGTTGGCAAAAGGATTTTTGTGAAGGAAATCAAGTTTCAGAGGGAGCTTGTTCCTTAGAGGATTTCTAGCGCCAAAGAAATCCAAATCCGAGTTTTGTTGGGGCAACAACAAAAGAGGGAGAAGAGAACATGTTCGACACTCATTTGAGCAGAGATGGCAGTTAATGGACTGAGGGATCAGGACAGGTTGGATGGAGCATCCAACTGTCATCTGGAAGGCCAGGATCCTGGCAGTTTTGGACAAAAATCACATCAAAGATTATGCCTTGAAGACGATTGTTGTTCCAGTTGATGTTGATCCTCTCAAGAAGTATGAGGAGGCTCAGGCAAAAGCGAAGACCATGATCTTGGACAGGGTCAAGGATCATGTGATCCCACATGTTGTTGAAAAGGACACAACAAGGGAAATGTGGGAGGCCTTGACCTCTTTGTACGAGGGAACTTTCGTTCAATGGAAGATGTTGCTTTAGAGTCAGCTGAGACAGTTTCAGATGCAGAAGGGAGAAGAAATCGATCACTTCCTTCTCAAGTTGCACAGGATCAGTGACCAGCTAACTTCCGTAGGGCTACACCAAATCCTGAATTCATGGTCAGGACTGCCCTGAATGCAATCATTGAAGACTGGGAAACCTTTGTCCAAAGCATCTTGGGTAGGGCTTCTCTCCCCAGTTGGGAGGAGATGTGGGCAGCTCTTTGACAGGAAGAGATGAGACAATTGACCAAGGCAGGAAGCAGCAGCAAAGGGATCAGAGTCAAGAAGGAGGAAGAGGAGGATGCGATTCTCGCATCAACGAGACAACAAGGGCAACAGAAGAGAAAGAAAAAGGACATATTTAAAGTCAGATACTTCATATGTGGAGAAATGGGTCATTTCGCCACGCAGTGTCCTAGTAAGAAGGGCAAAGAAGAGAAGTTTGACTCAAAGGTTGCTACAGTGCAAGAAAACAAAGAGGACGACGCTAATTGTGCCATGAGTGCTCATGCACCTCTAGAGAAGAGGTGCGGTGATATTGAGCTGTAGTAGGGAGGACTACAGTGGAGGGCAAGATCTTTGAGATGCCCAAACTCTTGGATCACATACGGCTACGGGAGCCGTTAATGACAGTGGCAGAATGATGGGAGTCAGTGTGAGGGATGATGGAGCAACAGTGGCAGAGCTAGAGTGCCAAAGTCTAAAGCAGTGTAGAAGGCGCAGAGCAGATACAACAGCAGCATAGTAGCATCAGAGGGTCAGCACAGATTAGCAGCAGAGGTAGCTTCAGCGTCAAGGGGCATCCAGACTGACCAGCATGTCAGCTTTTGGGTAGCTTTTCAGTTGCTTGCTTCGCAGCAACTAAGTTGCAATGCAACAGTTAGCAGTGGCAGTGCTATGGGCAGCATGATGCAGCATATTGGGAGGGAGCTGCAGTATAGATGCAACAATGACAGTGGCAGTGTCATGGGCAGCAGTACAGATTGCAACAACGCAGTGGATGAGGGGCAATGGGCCGAGCATCAGCAGCGTCGAGGACCAACGTCGTGGATCAGTGTGATACTTCTGCTGGGAAGTATTGCTAGAGCACATCCCTTGCTAAGAGGGAGTGTTGATTTTTGGGTAGATGTGCTCTAGCTCCAAAATTGTGGAGGGGCTAGAACACATGAGATCTCCAAGACCCATAAATCGTTTGGTGAAATTCCACCAGGATTGTATTTTATTAAAATAATTAATATTTTTATGGGGTTCCTAAGTCTAAACTTCGGAAAATTAAAATATTAATGAGTATTAATGAAATATGGATGAGAAGCTTCTAAGAGACGAGGATAGAGTCTCATTTAATCTTAGCCGTTGATTAGAGACTTAATCTTTGTCGCTGATTTCTCAATAGGAAAAGTATAAATGGAGGCTTGGGGTCAATTGGAGAAGACAAAGAGATTAAGGAAACCGATTTTCTAAGATGAGTAGTTCTCAAGAGGGAAATCAATTGGGGAGATCTTGCAGCTGAGGGGCAGTGATAGATCAGGAATACAAACAGAGAAGCAGAGAGAAACTTGTGGAGGCAACACAGTAGCTAGGAGAGTTGACGTTGGGCCAGTCTGGGCCCACGCAACCTTGACGCAAATCCAAGAGGGCAAGCGCAGAGGAAGAGCTTCCTTCCACACAAAAATTTGGAAACTGTCAAAACAGTTGGGAAAGTTGACGCAGTGGGTAGTAGTGTTGACGCAAATCCTCAGAGAGCTCCACGCAGGCCCACATAGTTACTGCGAAGGGGCAGTGCAGTTGCAGTCGAGGCCAGTGAGATTTGTTGTCGGATCAGCCGGATTCTGCCAGGTGAAGTGAGGTAGAACTCACTCAGGTTCTTTGCCATTGTATTTCTTTGTCACTGCTTTGTCGAGAGGGCAACCAACATTTGTATTCAAAACTTCTGCATAATAATAGAAAACCATCAGTGTTGCGCCTGCTGCACCGGTTTTCCCACGTTGGGTTTTTCGAGGACATTTAGTCCAAAAATAAGTGTGTCCTTTGCATGATTGTCTCATTTATTTTTTCAGTACTTGATCTATATACTGATGTAGGTTGCAGTGTATTTACATTTACATTTTCTGAATATTTCTGAAAATAACTCATGAAATGAAGAATATAAGTAGGTAATGTAAATCAGTTTACTGCAATAGGATTTCTGGTTTATTAGATTCAGAGATTTTCACAATATACAGATGTTTTTGTTGTGGATAGAAGTGGATTGCTTGAGGGCAAGCAATCTTTGGGCACGAGAATTTGTAATGTTCCCTTTTCTTGATATGGTCAAAATGGACGGAATTTACCTATGGTATTTGCCCATGGGATCTAACCATGGTATTTGCCTTTGTTTTTGGAGGGAAAATAATAAAATAATATTTCTAGAGAGTCCATCAAGCTTATTAAAGGGGATAGGAGCTAGGACATTCGATCATCTTGAGTTTGTCTATCTTATTGTGTGTTTGTTGAGAACTTGGTGTGGCCAATTCCACTTTGATCCCGGGACAAAAACCTTGCGGTGACATTGTGTGGTGGATCCATTTAGGATTCACAAGTGGGCTTCAGTGTCTTAGTTAGTTATTGTTGAGCAGCCGTACATGCTATTGGTAGGGGCTTCACTGTGTCTTGTAGGAGCATGTATCTTGTTTTCAGTGATTAATATAAAATTTCAATAAGAGGCTACATTTTCAGATCCCTTTGGCATTTGTTGTTTTTATTGCAAGCATTTTAATTAGAACACTCAAGTGTGCCAGATCTGTTAATAATTTTGACATTTGGGATCTTACATTTCTTCTAGCCCAATGCTACGGAGATGAAGCTTTTCACTGCAACTCAATTGGACAATATTATGACCATCTGACATACTTTTTTGGCTTGCACCATCCAAGCTCCATGTCATGCTACATTGAGGTTCTCTAGAAGGACAATATCTAGCCGGCAGTTGGTGCTAACATCTGCTGTATTGATTAAGCTGATGAATAGGGCTAGCTCCCTCCTACCCTTTTGGCAGATACCTATTTGTCCACGCTACGTTTCTTCACAAGTTTTTCTTCACTTTATCCGGTTGCCCTTTCTGAGGTAACCTACTTAGATGCCTATGCTTATGTCATTCCACACCTACTACTCGTATTCATTTTTCATTTTATTTCATCTCATTCTAAAGGGTTCTTTGGCACCCCTCTGTTTAGTGTTTTTCTATTTTGTTAGTTTTATCATAACTAGTCTCTTTGACCTACTTTGGCCTTTAGTGGACATTAATCAAAATTTCAATTTCTGCCCCATATTAATGTTTACACTACTTACACTTGGCCAATGAACATATATCAATTACCGTATGACTGCAAAAGAGTTCGACAAATTTATAAATACCATCTTTAGGGGCAATATATGCCAAAAATTATATTTGAAAAATGAAAATTCGCTTCATACTGGTGCTTAACTTCGTAACAAATATGAAAAGTATGGCACCCTATAAGATACACTGAATCAAAAAGTTTTTGAGCATGGACCTGTCAAATGATCAGATTTGTAAGATGTTGATATTTTAATTTAGGTAGAGACCAACAAAGTGCAATCCCTAATTGACATAACCAGAATACACTTTTCTGATCAAAGTTTCCTCCAGAAAAAGTAATTACAGGGAAGTTTGTCTTCAACTAAAATCAATTCAACAAGATGATAAAAATTACAGCATCATCAACGGTTTACCAACAAGGGTACTGTACAGTAAAATCTCGATAGAAAATATACTGCAGGTAGGACAATCAAAACATATCTGAATGAGCAGTGCACTGAGCACAAGGAGGGAAGAAAGTACGCAGAATCAAAGTAAAACCAAAATAAAACACACTCATAGGTACAAAGCTAATACCAGATGGCTCCAGGGTCATGACATATGTGGGAAAAGCAGGAGGATTCTCTTGCTGAATGCATTCGAGGTCCTTTCCTGTGAGGAGGTGCTGTCTTGATAGGACAATCAAAACAGATCTGAATGATAAGTGCACTGAGCACAAGCAGGCAAGGGAGTACGTAAAGTAACACCAAAAAGTAAAAATAAAACACATTCGTAAGTACAAAGCTAATACCAAATGGCTCCAGGGTCATGACATATGTGGGAGCAGCAGTAGGATTTTCTTGCTGAAAGTCATCGGGGTCCTTTCCTGTGAGGAGGTGCTGTTTTGATAGGACAATCAAAACAGATCTGAATGATAAGTGCACCGAGAACAAGCAGGCAAGACAGTACGTAGAATCAAAGTAACACAAAAAAATATAAAAAAAGCACATTCATAAGTACAAAGCTGATACCAGATGGCTCCAGGCCCATTGCATATGTGGCAACAGCAGGAGGATTTTTTGCTGAATATGATCGGGGTCCTTTCCTGTGAGGAGGTGCTGTTTTCTCTGCCCAGTGTATGGTATGGTTGCCTTGTTTTAGTTGTTTCTGGAAACAGAGAATTTATTCAGGATCTCATTTTGTTTTTCATTTTTTCCCTTTTTTAGTGGGGACATTGCGTGAGACCAAAATAATATCCATAGCAGCCAGTTCGTCGACTTGACCCATGATGTCATGCTTGTAATTCACAGCACTCAACGGCTCAAGTTAACCCACTGGGCTTTATCCAGGACTTACATAAACGAATTTACTAAACCTCTTTGTTTTTTATAGCTTGGCTACAAAGCAATACTGTATATTTAGATCCATTAAGACTGATTTATGGACTGTTATGCATTCATGTAAATAATTTTGTAGGCTCTAGAAGCGCTATGATTTGAAGCCCTATAGGAACATGGTTTTAATTTTTGAAATCATAAAATATATATTAGATTTGCTACTGTGAACTTGTAAGCAACGTGCCAAATTAATACTTTCAACATTGTACTGAATTGGCGGAGAGCTGCTGAAAAGTGTAATTTTGTTTTAATTTAATAAAATTGTAATTTATTTTTTTCTGAGAAGAGGGGACAACAAGTACAAAGCTAATATTATTCTGTTTGGCAGTTGTAGGAATGTCGCTTCCAAGCTTTCTGTCAGGAATTATTTTTTAAAAATTAAACGTCTTTCATTGTATTTCGTTTCTTTCCTTCAAAAGCAAAGAATCATATTTCAGTCTTCACTTTAACAGCTATCTCCCTTTAACGAAGAATGTCAAAATAAATATAACATTCCACAACCATACACTTAAATTCTTGCAAGTTTGGCAATAGCTAGTGAAGCACAAGGTCACCGTAACTTACACGGCACAAGTAATCTCAGGAAGGGGTAATGTGAAGTTATTTTATTCCATTCAAAATTTCTTTCTTGTTAAAGGTAAATGAAACAGAGACCAAACTTACGTTTTAAGCCTTGAATTTCCTTCCATGTAAGATCAAATGTAAAAATTCCTTCGGTAGCTTGAATATCAGAAACTGTCCTCTGACGAGCAGGATAAAATGATGAATCAGAAAGCACATTTGTGCTTATCAATAAATCGGGGTCTTCCCTACAGATAGGGACACCGTCTTTTGTCATCTGAACACTGCAGTCAATGTAGTCAACGCCATCTTGTATCGCACTCTGATAAGCAATATCTGTACAACCTGGGAAATCCCCACTTGCTCCATTGTGCGAGATAATAAGTGGTTTTCCTAGAAACATCACCGGGAACTTAGGATAAGAGCATATATATATATATATATATATACAGACAATTTATATAGAGGCATTTCAGTGGTGACGAAAATGGGCAAAAGTACAGATTAACCATGTACCTGCAGTGGATGATAAATTTTTCCTTCCGTGGGCATAGCAAGCTGCATCCGGAAAACAGAAAGGGGAAAATTACAATTTTATCAATGGAAATCCAAAGAAAATAGATAAACTTAAAAAGCCATTAATTCAACATTTGAAGGAAAGCCATTGAAGAGAAGACTCTAAAAGCTTGTGAGAAGTTCAAACACTTAAAGCATTAATTTCAGTTCATTTCTGCCATCACTGATTGAGTGATAAACAGAAATTGAATGATGAGAAAGCTGCTGTTAATACTATATAAGCACATAGTATATAAGAAACAAAAGTAAGCAACATCATATTGTTGGAAATAAGATAAACACAAATCATGCAGATCATGAAAAAAAATGTCACCCAAGTCAAACTCTTAAACAACACACGTGGATGCATATCAAATGTAATAACATGCAGTCAGCTGCAAACACCCATAGATGACACACTTCCAAAAACACTATAGATATCACTATTAGTATACAGTAAATATCCGAATATCCGTGTTTTAAATTACCCCTTCGAAAGACAGAATTGAAATTCTTAATCCTTTCGTGACTTTTATTTAATGGTATAGTCAGCTGGAACTTCAAATCACATTCACAGTTACGGATAAAAGCGTCAAACAATTCACTGTATGTTAGCATAAACGGGAATAGGTGGTGATTGTTCTTGGACATGTTCCACAATTAAGGCGGTTATTACCGACAAGCAAAAGCACTTAACCATGACAATAAAAACAACAGTTCTAGAAACATTATCTCAACCCAATTAATTGTATTAACTGTAGAGCATACAACCTACATGAATTGGCATTGTCACTATTGCAACAGGATGAATACTGATTGTGCAGCAATCCCAAGGCTAAGTGAAACATTAAATAGTATTTTTATTTCTGAAATTATTATGTCAACAATGCCGAATTGGGACTTCTAACCAGATTCACAAGCATTTGGCAAAGAGCAACACAGCTCAGCTTGAAGGCATATCCATTATTCGTAATTTCCTCCTGAGAGTGAATCATACAATGTTGGTGTTCAGATTCGAGAGTTTGTACAAGCAATCAAGACAGAGGAAAAATGACCGAAATAAATAATACACAGATATTGTATGTGGTAAAACCCTTGTGATTTATCAAGGAAACATCCATGGGAAAGGCAAAGATCTTTATTATCAGGATAAAATTTACAATCAGGCTTACAGTCTCTTCAATCTCATGGGCTTCATAAAAATGAAGTAGGTTTCATTACATTGGTAATGATAATTATAATTTGGTTCCGTAAACCAACACCATTAGAGGTACTGTAACAAAAAATTTACTTAGGTAAATTCAGTTTTTACTTTTTATTTTAATTGTTGTCATACTACAATTGCCGCATTGACAACAATTTTTATGATACCCTGACCTTGCCAAAGTCCTTTCATCACCTCTTCAGTAAGCCAATAGAAGCCAAACACCACCATAGCTACAATACTGGTTTCGTAAACTTGTCTAGACAGTTTTCTTGAGTGTAGACCTTTCTAAAATCTACTCCACCTCCATCAATGACCTGTCTTACAAAATGGTACTATATATCAATCTGCTTAGTCTTACTATGATAAGTTGGATTTATTGCCAAATGTATAGCACTTCGACATAGCAGGATACAATTAAGTTGTTCTACATTCTTCCAAATTCACCTAGAAGACCCTTCAACCAAATTATCTCTTTGCAAGCATGTGTGACAGCAATATACTATGCCTTTGCGGTAGATAAAGCAATTGTTCCCTATAGCTTCGAAACCTAACTAGTATCTCCCCCCTGCAAGATTAAAGACATAACCTAAAGTATAGCTACTCTTGTCCAAATCACTCACAAAATCTGAATCAACATAGCCACAGACAATCATTACAACCATTAAAAGTGATGCAATAATCATTGGTGCCTCTAAGATAAAAAAGCACTCATTTCACTGCATTCCAATGCTCTTTCCTAGATTTGCCATGTACCTGCTGACAACACCCACTACATGTGAAATATCCAGTATTGTAGTACATACCGTCACATACATTAGACTTCCTACTACATCAACATAA
Source organism: Pinus taeda (assembly GCA_000404065.3). Taxonomy (NCBI): domain Eukaryota; kingdom Viridiplantae; phylum Streptophyta; class Pinopsida; order Pinales; family Pinaceae; genus Pinus; species Pinus taeda. The sequence goes on from APFE030507259.1 coordinate 327,697, forward strand.
GGTACACGAGACATATAATCCTTTTATTCCTTACTACTACGACATAAACTTGAAAAAAGCTTAAATGGGAAACCACAGGGATATTTACAGGTTTTACATTAATCATCTCAAAATTAACAAATATTTTCACAACAAACTTCTGTTGTGAAAACTTGAGCTTATCATTTTTTCTATCTCGGTGTATTTCAATGCCCAAGATTTGTTTCACTGTTCCTAGATCCTTCATATAAAAGGTCCTAGCCATCTAAGCCTTCAACCAATTGAACTCGTCCATGCTTTTGCTTGCCACAATCATATCATCATCATATAGCAGTAAGACAATGAATATGTCATTCAAATTCTTGAAATACACACAATGGTCATACTCACTTCTAGTATAGTTCTGGTTCATCATGAAGTAATCAAATTTCTTGTACCATTGTCTAAGACTGAGTGACTACTTCAGGCCATGCAATGATTTCTTGGGCTTTCAAACTAATCTTATTTTATGATATTGCACAAAACCTTCTCATTATTGCATGTATATCTCCTTGTCTAGATCTCCATGTAGAAATGTTGTTTTCACATCTAATTGCTCTAACTCAAAATCAAACAAAGCAATTGGTGCCAACACAATACGAACATATACAAGCTTAACAACTAGTGAAAAGATTTCATAGAAATCTATACCTTCCTTCCGAGAGTAACATTTTTGCAATCAGTCTAGCTTTATACCTTTTAACATTGCCATCAACTCATTTCTTCAATTTGTAAGCCCATTTACATCCAACAACATTTCTATCTTTAGGAATTTCTACCAAGTCCCAAGTTTTGTTCTTCTCCAAAGAATCCATTTCTTCTTTCGTTTCCACCTTCCATTTGGCATTACTGATGTGATCTATTACCACCTAATATCAAGAAGGTTCCCCTTCATCAATAACCAAAGCAACAGATGAAATAAAATCGGTAATTGTTAATTTTAGGTATGTTTTATGCTTAGAGCAATTTATTTCAATTTTCACAGTTAGCTCAATATCTTTTCCAGATTAGCAATCACATCAGCATTAAAGTAAATTGCGGATACAACATAAACATAAATCGTAGAAGACAAGCCAAGAGAAGAGGACACAAGATGTGGCACTAGCCAGGGACAAAACCCAATGTGGGGAAACCCTTGATCAGTTCTTCTTATATGTTCTTCAATAGTTCAACAGAGAGAGGGAGAGAAAGATAGTACATTTACAACAGAGGTCAACACTTTGACTTATCTAGATAAGAGCATAGATCATCTCTAAGAAGATGATACATGAGATCAGTTGAAGACATGTTGCTTCAATTGATTCTCCAAGGTGACTCCTTCACCTATCATTGTGTTGCATCTCGTCATCATGTTGCACCTCAATGTGCTACACCATGCTGCACCCATTATCACAATATTGGACCTTATGCTGCATTGTTGTCCCATGTGCCATTGTTGCACCATGCTAGCCATTGTTGTCCTATGTGGCATACTGTTGTCCTACTGTTAGTGACATGGCCATTCCATGTTTGCTTGTTGTCCCATTGTTCTGGTGCTATCCCATCACAGCTTGCTATACCTTGCTGCTGTCCCAATAGCTTTGCCATACCTTGCTGCTGTCCCATGTGTCTTAGCAACACCATGTAGCCCAGTTGTCCCATTTACTAGCACTGTTGTACAATGTCATTGCTGTCCCATCATTGTGTTGTCCCATTGAACATTGTTGTACCATGTCCTAGGACCCTCATCGATTAGCATCCTCATCGCCAAAATACCATCGGCTGCATGCTACAACTCATTGTTCAAGGTTCACTCCTATGGTTCCACGTAGGCCTGGTTAGGGCATCATTACAGTCCCATATCCAGCCTTCAATTCTGTTGTTAAGGAGTGTGGTTGCCCTTTGTTCGGAGGCTGACCCTTCTTGTTGTGGTTCTGGGCAGTCTAGCCCTTTTTAACAACCTCGGCCTACCTGTAATTACTACGGCACCCTACAGCAAGACTGTGTATGGTTGTGGTTGCCCTTCCATGGATCTACACTCCTCCAAAGTGCCCTCAAATCAGTCCTATGACTGCGGCTCTTCCAGCAAGGGAACTCGGCCCTCCTTCACCCTGAAACAGGCCTTAAACTAACTGTGTTTAGCCCTTAAACTCACCTTAGAGATAAACTGTCCACACAGCCCTTCCATGTTGTCTAGGGCAGTCTCCTAATGTTGAGGTTAGGGCATGCTATTATCTTCCTTGACTGCGTCTTTGTAGGGACTAGCGTATAGGGCTATAGGCCTCCTTCTTGACTGCGTAGAGACCAGCGTATAGGTTAGGCTCCTTCTTGATAACATTAGGGCTTCTCTTCATGGCTACAGCTAAGTTATGCGTAGAAGCTAAGGCTAGGACTGCGGCTAGGGCTAATTGTTAAGCCTCCGTTCCTCCTGCATCTTAGGGCTACTTCCTCCTAGATTTCTCTCACACTAAAACCCAAGACAAGTGGAGAGAAATCAAGAGAGAAATGTGTGCGAAATGACTCTCAAGTTATCTCCTTTTATACTAAAACGTTGAGCACATGTGTGGGTTATTTGGTTGCTGGCCAACCTTGACGAATTGTCTTATAAAACAAATAAATTCATAACTCCATGAATACTTATCGGAATTAGATGATCTTTACATCAATCCTACACCTCTCAATGAGAGGGATCCAAGAAAAATATCAGTTGCCATAAATAAGATGACCCACATGGAGTTTGGCCCTAGTTCCCAATTTTAACACTCCCTCTCAACTAGGGAGAACTCCATCGGCTGATCCATCTGTCCGACTGTACTATCTCTGCCATCAGTGCCCTGCAGTGCTCTGCGCTGCTCTGCTAAGCTCTGCTCCGCTTCGCTCTGCTCTACTAAACCATGAAGAAGAAGAATTAATTGAGAATGTCTCATACCATTCTCTACTGACCCGATGTCATTTCCATATAAAGAGAGTGTGTCATACCACTCTTACTGATCCCAGATTAGTTCCAAGAGAGTGAATCATATCACTCTTATTGACCCGAAGTCAGTTTTATTGATCCCAGATCAATATCACAAGAGAGTGTCTCAAACCACTCATACTGATCCCAGATCAGTTTCATTGATCCCAGATCAATCGAGGTCATCCTAGCATAAGGAGTACGGTAGATACAACGATGTCCATTGATAGTACTACTATGGTCCCCCCATTTCCCTGCTCATTGGCCAGATGAGAGGTACCTCCCATGAGTCCCAGACTGCATAGGTAGGATGCCTCGACAGGAGAACCACTCATCCTATCCCTAAGTCGCCACGGGATATCATAGGGGAAGGTTGAGCTCTTCACCCTGTACACAGCGCACCATTAGGGGAGGGTGAGTCGCCCTATGGTCACTTGTTGCTCCATTAAGTACCCCAAGCTCCCCGGAGCTCCCAACGCTCAATGCATGCAACATGTAGGACCCTCATAAGAGGGTCTCTCAACGACTCCAAGTCATTCGGGAAAGCCACAAATTTGACCTTTCCCCGGAGCTTTGACAGAATGTCTACGACCTATACATCAGTCTCAATGCGATGGAGCCTCCTCGCTCATCAACATACGATATCCCATATAAGGTAGTATTTGATGTCTATATGTTGGAGCAATCATAGAATACGGGATTCCTCAATAATCGAATCCCACCTAGTTGACACAGATGATCACGGTGGTATCCATCACGTGTACAAACGGCTTGCTGAAGAGCTTCCACAACTAGGCAGCTTCACACAAGATCATACTCGTAGCTATGTATTTGGTCTCAACGGTGCTTGTAGCAACCGACTTGCGCTTCCTGCTCATCCATGATATCGAAGCAGAATCCAAAGAAAACCAGCACCCAGAAGTGCTCTTGCGATCCTCCACACTACCTGCCTAGTCAGCATTCGAATAATCATGCAGCTTCACATTTCCGGCAATGTATCTCAATCCATGAGAGATTGTGCCCCGAAGATATCTCAGAAGATTCTTGGCATCAATCCAGCGAGGGTCAACCATATATGAGCTCATCATGCTAACTACAAAACATATGTTCGAACGGAAGTTCACCAAGAACATCAACACGAATGAGTTTATGAAACTTAGAGGCATTTCCCAAATCTAGTCCGACACCACTACCATATAACTTCTGAAAGTTAAGATCCTCGAGGTAGTCATGGGCTTGCAGTTTACCATTCCACATTCGGAATCCAACTCCCTCTTACTTCTGCAAAAGAGAGGGTCTACACCTATCAGAAATAGGTCGTCCTCAGGAGGTGCCAGTATGAAAGGTCTATCATCCACAACCTTCGAGGAATGGTTTGGATCGGTTACACTCCTAGTGAATTTCAGCTTCATCAGACAACTATCAATCCTCTCATACTATGCCCGGGGTGTTTTGCTTCAAGCCATAAAGGGCTTTCTTCCACCTGTATACATGAGATTCCCAATCATGAATCTCAAACTCCTCGGTTTGTTCCAAACCTATGGACCTACTACATGAGGGGAGTGGTCCCCTTGTAAGATTTTCCTTGGGTACATCTCAGACATGTACCTTCATGCTCTTCTTAAATTTAGGCATCCCTATCACCATCTGACGCACATCAGGTAGGGCCCCATAAATAGCCCTCCGATGTTATAATTGACATGATCCCCAATGGACCATCCTGCAACTTGATACAAATTGCCAACCCTGAACCCATGAGAAAAAGCATCTTTGAAAATTCTATTTTCAAACACGTACCTTTTTATCGATGAATGCCACCCTGAAACCTTCGACTTCCATTGTCGAAATGGACACCAGGTTCTTCTTGTGATCAGGTACATAAAAGAGATTCTGTAAATGAATCGAGTTATCCTCATTCAATTGAAGGGTTACATTCCCTACTCCCTTTCCGAGATAGGTGGCATCGACTCCAAGTATAATCCCACGATTGTTTCCATCTCTACCAAATTAGAGAGAGCACCCTTCTATCTGATGAAGTGCCTTGAAGCACTACAACCAATAAGCCAGATTCCCAAAGAGTCTGAAGGAGAGGGCAAGTACAAGATAACGCTTTTTTATCTTATCAAAAACAACATTTGATTTTTCATATCTGGGGTTCCTTTCTTTCTTGAAGAGTCGATCGTTTCCTTGATGACATGCATTACCTGCCATTCCTCTGATCATTGAAGCTGTCCCTGGAATGATTGTTATTATCATCAAGTGATGTGTCCCTACCTTTCGAACACTCCTTCGGATAATGGCCGAACTTATTGCAAGCAAGGCATCTGCCTTTCTTTCCACCCTTAGATTTGGACTTCCCATTGAAGTGATCTTTAGGTAGGCCATCAGAAACTTCTGTTGCGCCATTTTAATAATGTTCTCTACTTCGAATTTTCCCTTGGTGAATTTGAAGAGGAATGAGGAACCCATTGAGCCCTTTTTTCTTTCCCAACTGTCTTTAGTGATTGCTCTTTCACTCTTGCTTGGGCTTTGTCTTCACCTCAACTCTGATACCATGTTAATTTTAGGTATATTCTATGCTTAAAGCAATTTATTTCAATTTTCACAGTTAGCTCAATATCTTTTCCAAATTAGCAATCACAACAGCATTAAAGTAAACTGCAGATAGATCATAAACATAAATCGCAGAAGACAAGCCAAGACAAGAGGACACAAGATGTGGCGCTAGCCAAGGACAAAACCCAATGTGGGGAAAACCTTGATCAATTCTTCTTATATGTTCTTCAATAGTTCAACAGAGAGAGAGAGAGAGAAAGATAGTACATTTACAACAGAAGTCAACACTTTGAATTATCTAGATAAAAGCATAGATCATCTCTAAGAAGATCATACATGAGATCAGTTGAAGACATGCTGCTTCAACTGATTCTCCAAGGTGACTCCTTCACCTATCATTGTGCTGCATCTCATCATCATGCTACACCTCACCGTGCTGCACCATGTTGCACCCATCATCACAATATTAGACCTTATGCTGCACTGTTGTCCCATTGCCATTGTTGCACCATCCTAGCCACTGTTGTCCTATGTTGCATATTGTTGTCCCATTGTTTTGTTGTTGTCCCAATAGCTTTGCCATACCTTGCTACTATCCCATGTGTCTTAGCAGCACCATTTAGCCCAGTTGTCCCATGTGTCTTAGCAGCGCCATGTAGCCCAGCTATCCCATTTACTAGCACTGTTGTCCCATCATTGTGATGTCCCAACATGTTGTTGTCCCATTGAACATTGTTGTACCATGTCCTAGGACCCTCATCCATTAGCATCCTCATCGCTAAAATACCATCGACTGCATGCGACAGCTCACTGTTCAAGGTCCACTCCTATGCTTCCACGTAGGCCTAGTTAGGGCATCATTACAGTCCCATATCTAGCCTTCAATTCTGTTGTTAAGGAGTGCAGTTGTCTTTTGTTAGGAGGTTGACCCTTCTTGCTGTGGTTCTGGGCAGTTTAGTCCTCTTTAACAACCTCGGCCTGCCTGTAATTACTACAGCACCCTACAGCAAGACTGAGTAGGGTTGAGGCTGCCCTTCCATGGATCTACACTCCTCCAAAGTGCCCTCAAATCAGTCCTATGACTGCGGCTCTTCCAGCAAGGGAACTCGACCCTCCTTCACCCTGAAACAAGCCTTAAACTAACTGCATTTAGCCCTTAAACTTACCTCAGAGATACGTTGTCCATACATCCCTTCCATGCTGTCTAGGGTAGCCTCCTAATGCTGCGGCTAGGGCATGCTATTATCTTCCTTGACTGCGTCTTTGTAGGGACCATCGTATAGGGCTATAGGCCTCCTTCTTGACTGTGTAGAGACCAACGTATAGGTTCGGGCTCCTTCTTGATAATGTCAAGGCTTCTCTTCATCACTGCGGCTAGGTTATGCGTAGAAGCTAGGGCTAGGACTGCAGCTAGGGCTAATTGTTAAGCCTCCTTTCCTCCTACGTCTTAGGGCTACTTCCTCCTAGATTTCTAACACACAAAAACCCAAGGCAAGTGGAGAGAAATCAAGAGAGAAGTGTGTGTCAAATGACTCTCAAGTCATCAACTTTTATACTAAAACGTTCAGCACATGTGTGAGTTATTTGGTTGCTAGCCGACCTTGACGAATTGTCTTATAACACAAATAAATTCATAACTCCATGAATACTTATCAAAATCAGATGATCTTTAGATCAATCCTACACCTCTCAATGAGAGGGATCCAAGAAAAATATCAACTGCCATAAATAAGATGACCCACATGGAGTTTGGCCCTAGTTGCCAATTTTAACAGTAATACCATTTAGGATGATTACTCTCCCATGAAAATCTTCTCAGTGTTCCCTGTGGAATTTCCATATTTTCCTAAATATCTTCAACGTCTATGGCTTCTTTATCATCAAAAGCTTATTCTTGCTCCCTTATGTCAATAAATGGTTGGGTTTCCAACTAAATTTGTTGATTTAATAGTACTTGTTTTTGTACATGTTCCTATTTCAAAACATCTTCCACACTACCTGATTTAATGAGAGGAGATTCATCAAATATCACATTGTTGGCATTATGATACAGGTGTTGTCCTTGATGACAACTCACTTAGAAAAAGTTCACAATGCAGCAGGTCAACGACAAAGTTTTACAGATCAGACTCCAAAGAATGAAGAAAGAGAGATATACGCTGGTTCACTTTGTCCAAGGCACGTATACACGTAGTTTAACAAAACAAAAGTAGTGTATAACGTATACACGCACTTTCACAGGAGGAAAAGCGTGTACATGTTGGAAAACCAAGTTTTTGGTCCAAGGTATTTGATCCAAGGTATTTTGGTCCAAGGTAATTGGTCCGAGGCATTTGGTCCAAGGTATTGACCCTAGGTATTAAGTCCAAGGTATTGGTCCTAAGTGGTTTTGGTCCAAGGTATTGATAAAGGCCTAAGAGTATATAGGGAGGAGAAGATCATTAGGCCAAAAAGCGCAAGCAATGAGATTCTAAGGAATACTTCTATTTGAAGTATATATATTATGTTGCAGGGTTATGTTTGGGATTGGATCTGAAATTTTCATCTGCACCTTGAGTTCAACATTGGATCAAGAATCATAAGAATTGAAATGACTTATTCTTGAATGATCTGATATTGGTTGAGACTAGATCTGATGTTTTGTCCCTGTTCTACTTGTTATCTATCATGATGTGGGTTTGTCTAAAGTCTGAAATTGCAGCAAAGTTCTGAGTCAAAATTTGCAGATCTATACGCAGGTTCGTCTCAGCCAAATCGCACGTACACGCAGGTTCGACTCTTTCAAGTAGCACATACAAAAAGCAAAGCTTTTGTTCAGATCTGACTGATCTATCTGATCAAATTCTGTTGTTTTACTATTGTTTGTCAATGAAGTCCTCTTAGATCTGAATGTAGAACTGTTGTATAAGGAAATTGAGTCTGATTGATTGATTGATTGGGAAGGAAGGGTGATCCTTGTTGCTATCTATTTTTAAGTCTGTAATATGACACTAGATCTTCAAAATGTCACTGATTGGTACACTCTAGGGTTCAGAAGTTTATGATTCAGTATCTTTAGAGATATACGCAGGTTGGGTTAAAGGAAGTAGCGTATACACGTAGGTTTGGTTCAACAAAGTAGCGTATATACTCTAATGCATGGTTTTTGAGGTTACAGCTAGTTCTAGATGATGATGTAGGGTTCTGGGTTCAGCACAATGTTCTGGTGTCAGTGATCTGGTTGTTCAGATTAACTGAATATTGGTTGATGCAGTTTAAGTTTAAAAGGCTTTGATGGGTCCAGTGTGAAAATTTGATGAAACGTGGCCTTCAGTTTGTGGTGTTGTGATCCAAGAGTATCCAGTGTGAAAATTTGTGAAACTTGGTCCCTAGTGGAAGAGTGGAGTTTTTTGTAGGTTGGAACTACGTACTAGTAAACATATTGGCTAGTACAAGAGCTAGGGTGTTGTAGCTCCCTTCCAGTAGAAGCTGGAAAACGAGAGAAGGTTGTAACCTTCTGCAGGTAGAAGCCTGCGTACTGGTATGAGTCTGCACCAGTTCAAGATGGTAAACATATTTTTTTATTATTAAAAAACGACAGGGATGACAGTAGCAGATGGTTTTTACCCATATTGGGTTTCCACCTTAAATCTTGGTGTTCATGTGTGTTGCTTATGTGTGATGCTTTATTATGCTTTTACTGCACTGTCTAAAAAATCTCTGATATACTGGTTTAAGCTCAACACATGATAAACTATCTAAATCACAAGTTCTCTGCATATACACTGGTTTCTTTAAGCACAGTCGTGTGTACACGCTAGTTCACTTAACTGAAGTAGCGTATATAAATTTGTTTGGGAAATAAAAAATTTTGATCTGATAACACTGATTCACCCCCCTCTCAGTATTATTTCCAACAATTGGTATCAAAGCAAGTCCTTCAAAAGAAGCTCGATCGCTTGAAGGGAGATCCATTAACATGAATAATCAAGAAAGCATGGGATCCATCAGACCGCCAATCTTCGACGGGAGCAACTTTGTTTATTGGAAAATAAGAACCACAACCTATCTACAATTGCTTGGAACAGATGTCTGGGAAATTGTGGAAGGAGGATATACATTTCCAACAGCAATTCCTACAGATACGGCAGGTAAAACGCAATATGAAACCAATGCAAAAGTTGTCAATACTTTATTGGGAAGTCTGTCACAATCAGAGTTTGTCAAATTCATGCAGCTCAAATCAGCGAAAGAAATATGGGACAAAATCGTTATGAGCTACGAAGGAGACTCTCAAGTAAAATGTGCTAAGCTTCAAACTCTCAGAATTCAGTATGAAACTCTTAAGATGCATAGTGATGAAAGCATAGCTAGTTACTTCCTACGTATAGATGAGGTTGTCAATTGTATGAAGAATCTGGGTGAAGAAATTACGGAAGTTACCTTAGTTGAGAAAGTTTTGAGATCTTTGTCTACTAAATCTGAATCCAAAGTGTCTGCCATAGAAGAAAAACAGGATCTGCAGAATATCACTATGACATAGCTTCACGGAATTTTAACTGCCTTTGAGATGAGAAAAGGAGGACCATCAAATATGAGAGAAGCCACATTCAAAGCTTCAACAAAAGGAAAGGAAGAACACAATGAATCAGGACATATTTCAGAAGAAGAAGATGAGGTAAACTTTGTCAAAAAGCTTCAACGAGGTTCTGGAAGATTTAGACGTAAGTTACCCGTCAAATGCTTTTCTTGTGGCAGAGTCGGTCATTATGCTACCAGATGTCCTCATAAAGATAAATTTGAAAAAGGAAAGGAATATGCAAAAGGAAATAGAAAACAAGTTCTGCATAAAAGGAGTTACTATACCCATTAAGATAGTGATGGTAATAGTGATGAAGATGAAACTGGACAAGATTACAAACTTCTCATGGCTTATGATGATGATAATTTTTGGGAAGCTTTAAAAGAGGAAGACCTTCATGAAGAAATATCTAAACTCAAAATCTATTTAGAAGAAAAGAATATGATTATAGATACCTTGACATACCAACTTGTTGAAAAAGAAAAACACAATGAAAAACTAGAATGTGAAATTGTGGGTCTAAGAAATGATCTTAAGAAAAAGAAATCTCTCAATCTTAGATTTGCTAAAATATCATAAACTTCAAATGAAATTATCAACGTTCAGCGTTCTCCTCTGATAAAGACAGGTCTTGGATATACTGAAGAAGCATCTCAATCACAAAAGCCGTCAACCTCCACCAAAAGCTATCTTGATGCAGCAAAGACCAGTGAACAGTATGACAATTGTCAGCAAAGGCATAAAACAGATCACCAGGTAAATCATACTCAATTTACTCTAAGGATAAATAGAAGCCACAACCAACCTCAGGTAAATCATACTCAATTTGCTCCAAAGATGAATATCAATAGAAACTACAATCACCAGGTCAATAGATTCGATAGTCACAGGAACTTCTTTAATGAGCAATGTTTTTCATGTCATAATTTTGGACACAAAGCTGCTCAATGTGTTGTTTACAAAACCATCACGACTAGAGAAGCACGAAATCAAAGAAATGTAACAAAGATCAAGAAAAGTTCCTATAATAACTTTTCTCTTCTTGAAAATGAAATAGAATGCTCAATCTATAACAACTTTGGTCATGAAAAATCTGAATGCGGGAGCAAATTTCGGCAAACATCTCATAAAGAGCAAACTCCATTAAATCCCAAGATATGGAAAAGAAAAGAATCTCAAATAGAGAGATGTGGTATAGCCTTGTGTGCAGAAGGACGAAAAAATCAGTGGTACATTGACAATGGATGCTCAAAACACATGACAGGTGACAAAGAAAAACTTCACTCATATAATGCCTTAGAAAAGGAAAAGAATGTCTCATTTGGAAATGACACCCTTGCTATCAGAAAAGGTAAAGGCTTTGTTTTCTTGAAAGAAAAGGTTAAAGTTGGAAATGTTATGTATGTAGATGGTTTAAAGCATAAACTGTTGAGTGTCAGTGAAATGTGTGATCAAGGAAATGAAGTGGTGTTTCGATCAAACGGATGTGCTGTTCATGAGCTTGATACAGAAGAGGTCGTGATCAAAGGTACAAGAACTCCAAACAACTTATACATACTCAAGGGAGGACAACAACAGTGCTATCTAAGCAAAAATGATGAAAACTGGTTCTGGCATAGAAGAGTGGGACATCTAAGCTTTTCTCAAATAAGAAAAGCATGCAAATTCAAAGTTGTTCGTGATCTTTCAGATATCAGCATCCCAGAAAATACAATATGCAAACCATGTCAAATTAGCAAGCAAACCAGAGTTCGCTTCATGGAAAAGGAAGGGTCAGCTAGTAAGCCTTTTGAACTTGCTCATACTGATTTATGTGGACCATCAAGGAAAAAGTCACCTCGTGGAGAAGAATACTTTATTTTGTCCATTGATGATTTTTCCAGAATGTGTTGGATAAATCTTCTAAAGCATAAAGATGAAGCTTTTGAAGAGTTCCAAGCCTTCAAAGCTTTGGTTGAAAATGAATCAGATCGAAAAATCAAATGCCTCAGATCTGATCGAGGAGGGGAATTTACCTCGAATGAATTCTTTGACTTTTGTGAACAACGTGGAATAAAAAGGCAATTCTCCACCGCAAGGACTCCTCAGCAAAATGGTGTGGTTGAAAGAATGAATAGAACAGTTCAACAAATAGCTCAAGCTATGTTACATGAATCTAGAACTCCTGCAACCTTCTGGGGTGAATTTGCATTCGCTGCCGTAACTATTCTCAACCAAGTAAATGCTTGGGTAAACAGCACTCAAACTCCACATGATCTTTGGTATGGTAAGACTCCTACTATGAAATACTTTAAAGTTTTTGGAAGCAAATGTTATATCAAAAGGACTAATGAAAAACTTGGTAAGTTTGAACCCAGAGCAGATGAAGGTATTCTTCTTGGTTATTCTTCCAGAAGTAAAGGATATAAATGTTATAATAAAAGACTTGGAAAAATTGTGAAAAGCATTGATGTTGTAGTTGATGAAACATGCAAAAATCCAAAACAGATAAAATCAAAAGAAAATTATGACAATGAAGAAAATGGGGATTATTTTCCCACATTAAATCAAAATCATATTGAAGAAGAAACCAATGAAGCACCAGAAGAAGAGATAATGGTAGAAGAAAAGACTCCGTCGAAGTATGTTTAGAAAAATCATCCAGAAACTCAAATTTTAGAGGAAAAAGAGGCAGGTGTACAGACAAGAAGAACTATTACAGGGACCTCAAACTATCTAGCATTACTATCCTCCACCGAACCTCAAAATGTAAAAGAAGCATGCAAAGATGAATGTTGGGTCAAAGCCATGGATGAAGAACTTGAGAAAAGTAAAAAGAAATGATACTTGGGAATTAGTTCCTAGACCTCATAAAAAAAATATTATAGGAACTAAATGGATATTCAAAAACAAGCTGAATGAAAATGGAGAAGTCATTAGAAACAAGGCTAGACTTGTTTGTAAAGGGTATGCTCAACAAGAAGGTATAGATTTTGAAGAAACTTTTGCACCTGTTTGCTAGACTTGAAGGCCATATGATGTTTCTTGCTCTTTCTAGCTTTCAGAAATTCAAAGTATACCAATATGGATGTAAAATCAACCTTTCTGAATGGAGATTTAGAAGAAGAAGTTTATATTGAACAGCCAGAAGGATTCATTCTTGGAAATGATGCAAAACTTGTATGCAGACTCAAAAAGGTCCTCTATGGTCTGAAATAGGCTCCAAAGGCCTGGTATTACCGCCTTGACAAATATCTACACCAACAAGGTTTTACAAAAGGTTCAGCAGATAGCAATCTATATACAAAGATTGAAACTGATAAATTGCTAATTATTGTTTATGTTGATGATATCATTTTTGGTAGCAATGAAGAATCCATGAGTCAGAATTTTGCTTTAGTAATGCAGCAAGAATTTGAAATGTCCTTGCTTGGTGAACTTACCTATTTTCTTGGTCTACAAGTTCAACAAAATAAAGATCGTATTTTTCTTTCACAAACCAAATATCTCAAACTGATCTTGAAAAGGTACGGTATGGAAGATTCTAAACCTATATGTACCCAATGGTAACAGGATGCGCTCTCAGCTCAAATGATGAATCAGCAGCAGTACATCAACCAACTTATAGATCCATGATTGGTAGTCTACTTTATCTAACAGGTACCCAACCTGACATCATGCATGTAGTAGAAATAGCTAGAAGATTCCAAGCAAACCCAAAGGAATCACACCTTCAGGCAGTCAAAAGAATTTTCAAATATTCAAGGAACTCAGGACTTTGGTTTATGGTATCCTAGAGATGCAGATCTTACTCTTCATGCATATACAGATGCAGATTGGGCAGGAAGTGTTGATGACAGAAAAAACACTAGTGGTGGTGCATTCTATATGGGTTCCAGGTTAGTGTCTTGGTCAGCAAGAAACAAAGTTCAATTGCTTTATCTACAGTTGAAGCAGAATATGCAGCTGCTGCATCTTGTTGCACACAACTACTTTGAATGATGCAAACCTTGCAAGACATTCAGATCACATATACTCCACCCATCTCCATTCTATGTGATAATACAAGTGCCATCAGTATTTCAAAGAATCCAGTCATGCACTCCAAGACCAAGCACATACCCATCAAATACCATTTTCTACGTGATCAAGTGCTTGAACAAAAGGTCAAATTGGAGTATGTTCCCTCCAAAGAACAGGTTGCTGATATATTCACTAAACCACTGCCCAGAGAAACATTTGAATATCTCAAACAAACGTTGGGAGTAGTTGTTGCATCATCCTACTGTTGAATCTAATTTTTCAGAGAAAGGTTATTATACGCATGTTCCATAAAGTATAGTCGCGTACACGAGGGTTTTTGTGGCTCAAGGAGCGTATATGTTTTTCAAACAAGAAAAACAGTGGGGCAGGCCTGATATGGGTGCTATGTCTGATGTCGATGATTACAGTCTATTGATATGTTATGTTCATTAATTTTTATCTAACTGACAAAGATGCCTTGATCATTGACTTGTTAACAATGCACAAGTAGCACAAGTTCAGGGGGAGCATTAGCCGTCACCCGCATTCTGCATTGTTGGCATTATGATCGCTGAGTCCAGCTATGGCTTCAGATAAGCAATCCTTTTGTTGCTTAAGTCATGTAAAAGTCTAGGGTGTGATATGTCTTCTCATACATTTGAATGAATCCTATTGGACAAATGATGTAATTTGTATCCCCACTTTGCATAAGATGGATGATGTAATTATATTTCTGTCACGTATAAACAATTAGTATATCCCCACTCGGTTGGGTGGATGAGTCAAATTTGGTATATCCCCACTTGGTTGGGAGATGGATGGATGTATGAGTCATTGGTGATAGGAAGGTCATACTCACATAGTTGAGTTATAGAGTCATGTTATTCTTTTGGAGAATATTTTTGCAGACTCTGCTTGTGCTTAGGGGGAGCATGGACGGTTTCAGTGCATCTCAGCGTGCACAAAGGGAAGCTCAATCAAACAATTCAGCATATACTCAAGGGGGGGCATGAACAGCATAGGGGAGAGAATATCTTGGTCTACCCTTTGCCCTTAATGTCAAAGGGGAGAGTGTCTTGGTGTTGCTGTTGCCATCAAGTCCAAAGGGGGAGATTGTTGGCATTATAATATAGGTGTTGTCCTTGATGGCAACTCACTCAAAAAAAGTTCACAGTGCAGCAGGTCAACAACAAAGGATTACAGATCAGACTCCAAAGAATGAAGAAAGAGAGGTATACGTTGGTTCACTTTGTCCAAGGTGCGTATACAGAACAAAAGTAGTGTATAACGTATACACACACTTTCACAGGAGGAAAAGCGCGTACATGTTGGAAAACCAAGTTTTTGGTCCAAGGTATTTGATCCAAGGTATTTTGGTCCAAGGTAATTGGTCCGAGGTATTTGGTCCAAGGTATTGACCTTAGGTATTGGGTCCAAGATATTGGCCCTAAGTGGTTTTGGTCCAAGGTATTGATAAAGGCCTAAGAGTATATAAGGAGGAGAAGATCATTAGGCCAAAAAGCGCAAGCAATGAGATTCTAAGGAATACTTCCATCTGAAGCATATATATTATGTTGCAGGGTTATGTTTGGGATTGGACTTGAAATTTTCATGTGCACCTTGAGTTCAACATTGGATCAGAAATCATGAGACTTGAAATGACTTATTCTTGAATGATCTGATATTGGTTGAGACAATATCTGATGTTGTGTGCCTGTTCTACTTGTTATCTATCATGATCTGGGTTTGTCTGAAGTCTGAAATTGCAGCAAAGTTCTGAGTCAAAATTTGCAAATCTGTACGCAGGTTCGTTTCAGCGAAATCGCGTGTACACGCAGCATCAACTCTTTCAAGTAGCGTATACAAAAAATAAAGCTTCTGTTCAGATCTGACTGATCTATCTGATCAAATTCTGTTATTTTACTGTTGTCTATCAATGAAGTCCTCTTAGATCTGAACGTAGAACTATTGTATAACAAAATTGAGTTTGATTGATTGAGAAGCAAGGGTGATCCTTGCTGCTATCTGTTTTGAACTTTGTAATATGACAATAGATCTTCAAAATGTCACTGATGGGTGAAGTCTGTGGTTCAAGAGTTTATGATTCAATATCTTTAGAGATATATGCAGGTTGGGTTAAAAGAAGTAGCGTATACACGCAGGTTTGGTTCAACCAAGTAGCATATACACTCTAATGCATGATTTTTGAGGTTACAGCTGGTTCTGGATGATGATGCAGGGTTCTGGGTTCAACAAAATGTTTTGGTGTCAGTGATCTGGTTGTTCAGATTAACTGAATATTGGTTGATGCAGTTTAAGTTTAAAAGGCTTTGATGGGTCCAGTGTGAAAATTTGATGAAACATGACCTTCAGCTTGTGGTGTTGTGATCCAGGAGTATCCAGTCTGAAAATTCATGAAACGTGGTCCCTGGTGGAAGAGTGGAGTTTTCTGTAGGCTAGCACCTACGTACTAGTAAACATATTGGCTAGTATAAGAACTAGGGTGTTGTAGCTCCCTTCCAGTAGAAGCTGGAAAACGAGAGAAGGTTGTAACCTTCTCCAGGTAGAAGCCTGCGTACTGGTATGAGTCTACATCAGTACAAGATTGTAAACAGATTTTCTTCTTATTAAAAGAAGACAGAGACGACAGCAACAGGTGGTTTTTACCCACATTGGGTTTCCGCCTTAAATCTTGGTGTTCATGTGTTGCTTATGTGTGATGCTTTATTATGCTTTTACTGCATTGTCTAATAAATCTCTGATATACTGGTTTAAGCTCAACACATGATAAACTGTCTAAAATCACAAGTTCTCTGCATATACACTGGTTCTTTAAGCACAGTCGCGTGTACACGCTAGTTCACTTAACTGAAGTAGCGTATATAAATCTGTTTGGGAGAACAAAAAAACAAAAATGATCTGATAATACTGATTCACCCCCCTTTTAGTGTTATTTCCAACAATTTACGTTGATAATGATTTCATAGGCAGTAGGACCCCCCTTAGCAACATCATCATAACCAATAAAGATATATTTCTTCAATCTTGGGTCTAACTTAGAATACTGATTCTTAGGAGTATGTGTGTAAGCTTCACAACCAAAAACTTTTAAATTTGAATAATCACAGGGATGACTTATTGAGACCTCTTTAGGGATTTTACAATTATCGTGATTCATTGTGATCTATTGACAAGATAGCAAGCAGTAGTGGTTGCTTCTAACTACAACTCTTGTTCATGTGTTCTACTATGACATTTTACTAGGGTATATACATAGTGGTTTTGTAACTTACGATCCCAACTAATTTGTAATACTTTTCAAATTCTTCCTTCGTTATTCGTTCTTAAACATTTAATTGCTTTTCCAGTTTTCTTTTCTACCATTACACTAAATTGTTTAAATGTATTAAACACATCAACTTTTCTTTTCAAAACATAAACCCACACTTTTCTAGAGTAATCATCTATAAATGTTACAAAATATGACAATCCTTTGAAAGAAACAATAGGGGATGTGCCCCAAACATTAAAATGAATATAATCAAGAATTCCTTTACTAACGTGACTATCTAGTTTAGATTTTTGTCCTCATTGCTTTCCAAATATACGATGTTTGCATAAATTCGAATTTAGATATTTCAAATTTGGAAGTAATTTGTGTTTCATCAATACCAGTGGTCCTTTCTTACTCATATGACCCAAGGAGACTTACGGATGGAGACACCAAGCATACCTTTGGGTGTACTTCACCCAGGATCGACGGGGATGCAGATGAGTGATACTCTATGGTATCCATGGGTACCCACATGATTGTCCCTCTTATACATCACTTACAGGCACAGACCACTTGCTTGTTGTCCTTGGACACTCTAGGCACGAGCAGCTGGGGACAGGGAGCTCACCCAAGATATTGGGATGACACTCAACACACTAGCGGAGAGACTTGTCAGTGGTGGCATTGGGTCGATGCACAAGTTGATAACCACAAGTTGGGCGATGAGCTTATCATCTGCAGGGGTGGCATATCGTTCTTCAGTGAGCTTACGCTTGGGGAGCAATTCAGGAGGGAGACATGTGTCACTCTTTCCACAGGGCATGTCAGGACCATGCATGAGCAGAGGATGTCGTGTACAATTGAGGCAACTTTCCAGTATGTGTCTAACCTCCACACATTGTGTTGGCACATTATCAAGAGGGTGGATGGTAGACCCAAAGGAGATGGTTGGCAGGGACAAGAGGGGTCCACATACCCTGAGTCGATTATGAGTATCGGATACCCATCTTTTGGTTGCACTAAGGGGGTAGCTCTTTGGCACACGTGGCTCCCAGCAATCATCAATACTACACAATGGCAGACACAGGGCAAATTAGCATGCATCAGTATAGCCTGCGATATATGGAGCCTATATAGTGATCACATGCAGGGACTAGAGATGAGGGCCAGAGGGATTCCATCCATTAACAGGGCTATGCCGCAACAGTTCTAGCTATGGGATGCAGGGATTCAGTCGATCGATAGATCACTCATGATGAGCAGAGTCATGGCAGAAGGTGATATAGTTCGCTCATGGGATGACACATGGGGGTTCACAAAGGGTTTCATCATATGGGAAGGCAGACATTCTCTGTAGTTGCACAGTTTCGGAGTTAAATTTGGATGGGTAGGCCTTGGTGCCATGGAGATGCCCAGGCGGGATGTGTCTTGCCTCTTTCATTACTCCACCATCGAGTTCCAAGAGAGGAGGATACTGACTACGCACGATGGGGAGTATGACATAGTCAGAGTAGCGCAGCGTCAACATGGTGGAACCACTTTGGGACTAGCAAGGAACTAGGGCATCACAGCTCTTCATAGCTCAATAACCTTTAGGGATGCGTCAGCTACTGCAAGGGGAGATCATACAGATCTTCCATTGGGCTTTAGCGAGTCACTGATGGAGCAGGGGACTTCTGGTACTTTCACTAGGCAACATAGTCAATGGAGCGTGGGGAGCTTCATGTTGGACAAGATTGCCTGGGATCCTAGAAATGAAGGATTCTTTTATAGCAGGACAGTGTAGAGGTCAGGCATGATCCAGTGGCGCATCTGGGACCCTGCCATATTTTGCAGTTAGAGAGGATGCTTGCTTAGGTATTGGTTGAGGACAGACGGTTTTTGGTGCATTGGAGGAGCTTGCTGAATGAGGATGCCACTTGGGAGGGTGAGCAAATTTTGGAGCACCCAGCTTTGTGGTTGCTTGAGGGCAAGCAACATCTAGGAGGGGAGGATTGTCATGTCCCTTCTCAAACACATTTGTAACAGGGTGTTTCCACACATTTTTGCACAATTTTGGCTAAGGGAAAGAACCCTGCATTTTCGACTTAGGGACTTAGGAGGAAATTCAACTTAATTTGGTTGCGAGTGGAAGATGGGGGCCAACCACATGGGAATTCGAACTAGGCCATTCGAATAGTTTGGAGGAAATTCAAAGTGTTGGATGGAGGGGCCCACATGAGGCAAGGAAGTCCCACAAAGATAAAAGGAGGAGAGAGCTCTCATTTGGATTCATTCTTACACATTGTAATCAAAATTTGATTGTTCGCTCTGTTGTTTAGCTGAGTCAACGCCACGAATCTCTCAAGCGGGAGATTCAACCTCTGCTTCGAGGGACCATCCGTGCCCGCCCTAGAGAGGCAGTTCCATAAGTATTTCAGGAGTTCGGCGAGTGTGTTACAGCACTACCATTCAGCCACAACAGGGAGTGTGTATTTCTGGCTAGCTGGAGAATACGTAGGGGGAGTTTGGACCTATTAGTGATCAAGCATTTGCCAGGAGAGTTAGAGGATTGGGAGAGAAACAAAGGATCAACCTTTCTTGTGAGTTTTGGAGCCAACAGAGCCAAGATCCTAGCAGTTGCATTTACAATTACTCAAAGCTTGCGCAGAGACACACCACTAGGCTCACGTGGGAGTTGGAGGAAGGAATTATAGAGTTGGAGTTGGCCGAGAGAAGTAGGAGATCACTTCGAGGGACATTTGAGGAGGATTGTTGGAGTTGGGAGAGAAGAGATTGACAAGATCAGTCACATCAATAGAATTCGAAATTGGAGGACCAAGCTATGAAAGGTCAATTTTTGAAAGTTGGAACCAAGGGAAACCCTTTCTGGGTTTTTCTAGGTTTTGGGCAAGGATCACACTTCTGATTTCGTAGAATTTTCTGGGCAGATCTAAGGGGTCAAACAGGGGTCACAACTCAGCGAGCAGCTAAAGGAGCTAAGGAGAATTTGGGCCTAAATTTCGAGGTCAACATTTGGTCAATTCCTTTGTGGGTTCTTCTGGGTTTAGGCCAATGAGCATGGAGCTGAAATCTCATAATTTTCTGAGCACGGGAAGCAGTGATTTCAGCCCTTCGAAGTCAACAAACAGAGCAGTTTTCTGGGGCAGCGCATTCAGTTTGGTGCAGCAGTTGTAGTAGCCTTCAGTTCAACATTTTCTCACTTGGGTTTTGTCAAGTTTGTCCATTGAGACAACCCCAAGTGCACCATTCTATTTTACTATTGTATGTTGCTCCTAAAGAAGTAATAAAATGGCTCAGCAGTGATGCATATTTCGTTTTTCTAAATGCTGGATTGTGTGCATGCTTTGTTTATCACTTACATTCTTGTTTAAGATCATTACACTCTTCTTGACATTGGATATAAATGATCGTTTGCTTCATAATTGTATGCTCGACTTCGGTGCATCCACAAATGTTATGACTAAGAAAGTTATGGAACATTTGAATTTAAGAATCTCGAGAAGTTATCATAACATTTTCTCTATGGATTCTAGAAAAGTTGAATTCCTTGGTGTAGTAAAAGATCTACAAGTCCCCTTAGCTGATTACCCATACAGGATCATCACCATGGACATCACAGTTGTTGATGCGTCAGAGTATGGGGAATGCTTCTTCCAGAAGGTTTGCAGTAAATTTGGGTGGATGTATTTAGATGGATTTATCTTATGCCACCATTCCAGCCGCAGCAGGTGGCATGGTGAGATTATACAAAGAAGTGGAGATAAGATATCATGTGGAAGTTACGGAGAAGTTGGAGAACGGTGAATAGGTTGTGCCACAGGAGCATCCGCCTCATTTTTGAGTCAAAGTTCATCCAACCGATGTCACTTTTTCCATTACCCATCCCCTCTGCCAAGCTGAAAAAGGGGAAGATTTCAGATTGACAGAGATATGCAGTACAGTGATGAACAATCACATAGACCTAAGAGGGTCAAATTCCAGCACGGGACATCTGAGAAGCAGCCCATTGACCTACCAGTCAGCAGACAGATGCCCAAGATTGTTCCTCATCGATGGCATTTGATATCATAGGGCATCTTTTTGTATAATATCTCTAACCCTACTCTCTTTTCATTCCATGTCATTAAATAGTTTTATTTCACGTAGTTATACTATGTCCTTTTATTTCAGTCAGTTAGAGTAGATTTCTCTATTCCAACGGTTTTTTCTATATATGCATGATGATTTCAATGTTGAATGGATATATATTTGATGGAATTCTGTTTTCTTGGATGTAGGTTTCTGGGGTTCTCACGTTGCTTCATGGAAGCAACGTGTCCCCATATGGAACCAAATGTTGCACATGATTTGTCAAAGTTCCAAAGAAGCGAAAGTGCCAAATTTTTTCGAATGATTGGTGTGAAAATTCGGAATCCCCGAATCACTACTGCAGCAACTGATTATATTTCTCCTACTGAATCAAGTTATTTACAATATTATACAGTAAACATCGAAATAAATACAACTACAGCCTTCACAACTTAAATAATATGCGAAAACAAGAACTGAGCAAGAAAGAAATAGCACACACAAGTGACACCATTGTTTTTGGGCACATGTCCTCGAAAAAACCCAATGTGGGAAAATTGGTGCAACAGCTAAGGGTTTGTATTATTATGCAGTAGTTTCTAAATATAATCAAATCCTAATGATGTGATTAATCCGAAAGACATTTATCTACAGAGAATCTGATTGGCAAAGAATTAGTGAGAAATACCTCACACTATCACTGGAGATCTGACACTGATCCAGCCACTAAATGGCTAGCCCCACACTGCCTTTTTGCAGCTTCTGTGCAATCACTACGTTGCTTTGCATCGCAGCTGATGTGATTGCGTCACTCCTTCTGGCTGATCGATTTGTTGGCTGGATGCTCAATCCTCTGGCCCCCCAATCTCACACCTCGGCTCCTGACACTAGATCTAATTTGCTCCTCAGCAAAACTACGAATCTCCTCTTAGGCTCTGTGTTGCCTCAGCGTGGCTCTACGCTACCCAGCTTGCCTCTGCGCTGCCTCTTCTGGATCTCTCTCTGCCTCCTCTGCAATGTATCCCCTGGACCAAGAAACTCTTATACCGAAAAACTATCCTTGCCCCTCACCGCAAGAAATCTCCTCGATGGCCTCTCCAGCAACTGCTGCACTTCTCTCTTCAGAAAATCAATCTTTGATCTCCCACTCAATGTGTTTTCCAAATGGATAGTTTTGGTAATTGCCTTGATGATGAATATATGATAATAAAGAAAATTTAGGTTTAGGGGATCGGTCTCTAGCAGGGGAGCGGTAAGCGATTAGGGTTTCTGCGCGACGTCCACTGGCTTCTGCAAACTCTGTCTCGGCAGGCCTGTAAGGCTCTGCCCGCAGATCTACCGTGCAACCTAAACAGTAACTCACGACAAAAGGAATAGTCCACCCACAGTATGTCAGCCGCTAAGGGGGGGGCCTCTGTCCCTCCCCCAAATCACGCCGATCCCAAGCAGAAGGGACCGGCTGAAGCGTCTGAGGAGACTCAATCGGATATCCCAGCGGAAAATGCTAACTCCGGAGGTGATGAAACGGTTCAGGGGGAAAAGTACCCAGCCAGATCAACCACATGCAAACCTGTAGCCACTGTCATTCCGACGGTGGAGTTTCCCAGTCACAGAATCAATGCCAGAATTCAATACATGCAGAATCATGCTCTAATCGGCAAGTTCATTGGCATTTGGCCAACGGAAAGAGCTCTCAGCAGCTGGATAAACACAAAATGGGCTCCAAAGGGACACATATCCCTGCACCTTGGCCCTAAAGGGTTTTTCACGGTGGTCTTTAACTGTCTGGAAGATCGAAATCGGATCCTAGATGGAGGGCCTTATTTCTTCAACTCGGCAGGACTGTATCTCAGAGCATGGGTAGAAAGATTTAACCCAGATAAGGAAGATTTGAGCTGGGCTCCCGTCTGGATCAGGGTCTATTCGTTACCCTGGGAATACTGGGAAGAAACATCTCTGAAAGAAATAGGGAACAAGCTGGGAGAGTTCATCAAGGCGGCGGAAGACACCAAATGCTGCAGGTTCACCTCCTACGCCCGCATATGTGTCTATATGGATCTCAAACAACCTCTGCCAGACAAGGTAAGATTTAGGCATGAAGATTCTGAATGGATACAAATGATAGATTATGAGCATGTACCTTTTAGATGCAGAAAATGTCATAATCTAGGGCATCTCTTCAGAGACTGCCCTCTAAATAGGAATCTGAACCCTAGCACAAATGCCGACACTCAGGAAAAGGATGGTTTAACCAAGGTGGTTAACCGCAGGAGAGGCAACAAAAAGACCTCTGCCAATAGCAAAGCAGATCAAGCCCCTAAAGTCAAATCCCCAAAGCCCAACAGCTTTGAAGTACTAGCTAATCTGGAAACGCAAGATCTGGATCAAGAAATGCAAAAAGTTCAAGATCTAGTCCGTGAGCTACCAGAAGGTCCGCCGCAACAGCTACAGGTGCCCCACTCAAAGAAAATGCACAGCCCTCACGCTGATCCGCTGGCAGAGACCCCCCAAGCAATGGAAACGGAAGCACCGGAATCAAGCTCAAAGTTACTACAAGAGACAGAGGTAAGCCTACCGGAAATTCAGTTAATGGAGGAAGATTCAAAAAATATTGATATAGGAGAACTAGATATCCTCAGTCTAGAATTAGCATGCAAAACAGGTAACTTCGACAAAATCCCGGAGAAGCAACTGGACAAGCTAGAAGAAGTCCTGCAAAAAGCGCACAAGAAACATTCACTTGGTGCGCAAATAGGAAGCCAGTGGGACGGCAAATTCATAACGAAAGACAGTAAGAAAAGAGGAAGAAAAACCACCTTGGAAAGGACCATAAAAATCGGCGAAGTGCTTGTGGAGTCAGGTCGCTACGCGAAGCTGACCAAGTACTTTAATCTCCATCCCAATCCTTCTCAATGAAGTTTATCTCCTGGAATATAAGAGGGCTCAACAGCCCAAGAAAAGTAAAACTCCTCAAAAACATGCTTATGCAGGAAAAACGCAATATTCTCTTTGTGCAAGAAACTAAATGCAGTATGCAAGCTCTGGAAAAAATAGCAACAAAAGTGTGGCCAGGAGGGCAGGTTACAACAGTAAATGCTCAAGGCGCCTCAGGGGGCCTGGCGATCCTCTGGGACTCAAGAGCGATTCAACTCAGCAACATACATGCCAATAAAAACTTCATGCAAGCAACTTTCCACTTAATCAGCACCAACACTCATGGCCACCTCACGAATGTCTATTTTCCTCAAGAATCCCTTCAAAAAGCAGAGATTCTAGACCATCTTTCTACCCTCAACTCCAATAGACTTCATCCTCTTTGGATAGCAGGGAGAGACTTCAACATGATTGTAAAAATGAAAGAAAAGCAGGGAGGCAGAGACAATGGCATCAAAGACGGGCATCTCCTCAAAGATTTTATTCAGTCGAACTAGCTCATAGATCTCCAATCAAATAACGGCCTCTTCACATGGCCCAACAAAAGAAATGGCATCCAGCACATAGCCTCCAGGTTAGATCGCTTTCTTATTTCGGATTATGCGCCTTACCTGGGAGGAGATATCATTGCTTCAATCCTACCAATCTCAGGATCGGATCATTGGCCTATTGCACTCCAATGGCAGCGACCAGGTAATTCAACTAAACGTCCTTTCCGCTTTGAAAATTTTTGGCTAACTCATCCAGATTTCAAGGACTTTGTTAGACAAACTTGGATCAAATACAATCCCACGGGAGAATCCAAAATGGCCACCTTTCAACAAAAATTGAAATTCCTCAAAAAAGAAATTAAACACTGGAATCATACTACTTTTGGCAACATCTTCAAAGCCCAGGACGCACTCAACCAGGCAATGAAGAACATTCAGCAAAGGATCATTACTGAAGGCCGCTCAGAAGAACTAACAAAGCAGGAACAAGACATTGAGGAGCAAATTCTAAACAGAGCTCAACAAGAGGAGATTCTGTGGCGGCAAAAATCACGAATCCGCTGGCTAAAGGAGGGAGAAAAGAACACCAAGTTCTTCCACAAAACCACAGTGCAACGCAGAATGCATAATCTAATTTCCCACGTCTACAACGACCAAGGCGAAAGAATAGAAACGCATGCTGGCATAGAAGAGAATTTTCTTAGATACTTCAAGAAAATTCACCAAGAACCAAATATCAACCGAACTCCAGCAATTGAACAAATCCTGAAGCAAATTCCCAAACTGACCACCGATGAGCATAATCGCCTTCTTTTGCAGCCGATCCTACTAGACGAAGTGGACAACGCCGTCAAGCAATTAAAAACAGGTAAAGCCCCGGGCCCTGATGGGTTCACCTCAGATTTCTTTCATCATTTTTGGGATCTCATCCAAATAGAAGTTTGGCAACTAGTTGAAGAATCTCGGGCCTTAAGATGGATGTACCAAGGACTGAACGCCACATTCTTGGCTCTCATCCCCAAATCAAAGGAAGCCAGCACGCCTGGCAAATATCGTCTGATTGCTCTTTGCAACATCATATACAAAATTGTTTCAAAGGTCATCGCCACTCGGCTGAAACCTCTGCTCCCTCTCATAATTTCGCCAGAGCAATCTGGGTATGTGGAAGGGCGTCAGATCACTGATGGAATCATTCTAACACATGAGATAATTCACTCATTGAAGCACACAAAAAAGCCAGGTATGTTACTAAAAATTGATTTATCTAAAGCCTTCGATAGCATCAGTTGGCAATACATCCAAAAAATTCTCATTGCTTTTGGCTTTGACCCCTCATGGACTCGATGGATTCTTAGCCTCTTGACGTCTACTTTCTTCTCCATTCTCATCAATGGCATCCCCTCTGACACCTTCCGTCCCTCCCGTGGAATCAGACAAGGCGACCCTCTCTCACCTTTCCTCTTCGTCATAATTGCTGAAGGTCTTGGCCGCTACCTCAAATCAGCCAGCATTAATAGACTTCTGAAGGTCTTTCGTTTAATGGTTCCCCTTCCTTTACCCATCAGCAATTCGTCGACGACAATATGCTGTATGGTCACCTCTCTGTCCAGGAAGCCCGTATCTTCAGAGACATATTAACATCCTTCTCGGATGCTTCGGGCGCCCTCATCAATAAAGTCAAGTCCCAAATTTTCTTCTTCAACACCCCTGTAGCTACTCAAAGATCCATCGCCCGCATTCTAGGCTTCACAATCGCAACCTCCCTTCTAAATACTTGGGTGCCCCTCTAATCTCCTCTGCCCCCAAGCACTCCTCCTGGACGGATCTTTTAGAAAAGCTTGAAGCCAAACTCTTCCTATGGATGCACCGAGCCCTAAATTTGGCTAGTCGAGTTATTCTCATTAAGGCGATTCTTCAATCCATGCCTCTGTACTTATTTTCCCTTTTAGCAGCGCCTAAATGGGTCCTCAAGGCCGTCCGGAACCTTCAACGCAATTTCCTTTGGGGCAGCTCTGGTCTCAATAGGAAATGGGCCCTAATCAAATGGGAAAGAGTCTGTCTTCCCAAAAAAGCAGGAGTAATTGGAATCAGAGATCCTGAACACAGCAATACAGTAATGGGCGCCAAATTATGGTGGCGTTGGCTGGCTCACCCAAATACTCCATGGGCCTCCCTGTGGACGGCTAAATATACAAGCAACGGCCCTATTGAAGATTGGATCCGCATGAAGGAACTCAGCACTGGATCCATCATATGGAACTCAGCCATCCAACACAGATATCTAATATAGCAGCACAGTTTTTGGGAAGTCAAAAGTGGAGATACAGCTCGATTCTGGGATGACTCCTGGCAGCAACTCCCAAAGATTGCAGATATTATGCAGGACCTCCCTATCCCTCCACAAAGATCCCAACCCCCGAAAACAGTCAATCAATTCTGGGACACTGCGTCCACCCACAACTACAGAAAATGGAAGCGGATCGATCACATCCTCAGAGGAGAAGAGTATGAAGCTACCCGATCTAAGCTTGCGGACGAATTGAAAAAAAGGCAAATTCTTACAGCAGCAGGAGCTGACATTCTTAGATGGGGTTATGAAGAAAAAGGGAGCTTCTCAGCCAGAGAGGCCTATAAAATTATCACTAAAGATAAAATCATCAAAGATAAAATATGGGACAGGATTTGGAGCCCTTCCCTCTGGCCAAAAGTATCCACTTTCCTGTGGCTCCTTACTCATAATAGGATTCTCACGTGGGATAACCTCCGGAAAAGAAGTTTCTCAGGCCCCTCAATCTGTCCAAACTGTAAGCAAGCAGAAGAAACTGCCACCCATTTACTGCAAACGTGCCTCTGGGGCAGGAAACTATGGGAAAAAGCTATCTTCCGATGTCAAAGAGACGACAGGGTGCAAGGCGATCTCAATGCCACATTGCGCAACTGGAATCAGGCACCTTATCACAGCAAGCTTCTAAACTCCCTTTGGCAACTCATTCCAGGTCTCCTCATGTGGAATCTCTGGAAAGAGAGAAACAGAAGGTTATTCAAAGGCCAATACCAGACTCTGGAACAGATTTGGACAATCCTGCTTAACAATATCAAGGAATCTCTCTCTATCCACACATGGGCAGCCAAGGAGTTTCCCACAGAGCCGCAAGAAAGATCAATATGGGACAATTGGCAAATCTCTCTATCCCTTAACCCCAATGCCTCCAAGCACCTCCCCACCAAGCTCAAAAAATCAACAGTATGGTCTCCTCCTTCGCGCAATGTGTTTAAACTTAACTTTGATGGGGCCTCAAAGGGCAACCCAGGACAATCTGGATATGGTGGAGCTTTCAGGGATTTCCAAGGTACCCCTCATCTCATTTATACAGGCAACAAGGGGTGGGATACTAACAATTCGGCGGAACTAGAAGGTCTATGGCAGGGCCTCATCCTGGCAAAGGATCACAATCTCTTCCCCCTCATCATTGAAGGAGACTCCCAAATCCTAATCAACAT
Organism: Pinus taeda; assembly: GCA_000404065.3. Taxonomy (NCBI): domain Eukaryota; kingdom Viridiplantae; phylum Streptophyta; class Pinopsida; order Pinales; family Pinaceae; genus Pinus; species Pinus taeda. The sequence continues at coordinate 356,040 of APFE030507259.1, forward strand.
GGTCACAAAACTTCTCCAAGGAGCTCCAATCCATAAGGTCAGCAACAGTTGGAGAATGGTGCAAAGATTGGAACATCTTAGAAACTGGCTTTCTCAAAACCAGGCAATCTCCTTCCAACACACCGTTAGATAAGGAAACAAACTGGCGGACTTTCTAGCTAATGTTGGAGTGGAATTGGAGTTAGCTCACTATTCTGGTCCCACTCTCACTACAGTCACAGAGGAGCAATTAATGGAATTCAAAAATTTAGTGGAGCAAGATAGGCCTCATCCGCAGGCAGCTCACCCGAATGCGGGTGTCTCTTCAAGCTATTACTAGGTGGAATCCATGAGGCACGCTCAGCCAACAGCTGGCGAGCTCTCACGGTGGAGGGTAGCACTGGAGGCAGGCTACCATAAAGGTTTGACGCAGGGGAGTAACTGCAATTCAATGCAGCATCAAGCTCCGCATACAGTTTCGCAGGTTCATGAAATGGAGCGCCAGGAAGAGTCTTGAATTCACCTTGTTCTGCCCAAACATTCCTTGCAGAGGTTTGGTTCAGAGCATTCCGCCCTCTTTAGTGTTGGTTTGATCAATCTGGGCAGAGGGGAAGGTCCCAGGCAGTCCTGTTCTCAGAGGCAGCCTGGGACTCATCGAATTGCCACTGTGCTAATTCCCCATCTGCAGCTCAGCTCTTTCGCCAGTAACCGCCGAATTGTCATTTTTGAGAGGCATTTTCTCACTCATGAAAAAATATGGACAGTTCGGGGCATCGTGGGTTCCTGTTGGGAAATTAAAGCCTTCTCCTTGCTGTTGAAGTCGCAAGCCTGGGTGCGATCTCGAGACTCTCAGGTGGTGGCGGTTCTGGCTTGGTATCGGGTCCGCTTCTCCTTTATTCCGTATCCGCCTCTCCTTTGTGTCCGCCTCTCTTTCGGGGTCGTGGTCCTGGTTTGCTATCTGGCACGTCTCTGTTCCTTCCGTAAGCCTTTCTTGTTCAAAATGTCGCCTCGTATGCGAGCTAGGCCCAGGCGAGGAAGCTCAGCTGGCCCTCGTGGAAGGCGGGGAGGGAGGGGAGGCCCGGATCCTGAACCTCGCTTCATATCCCCTCTGGCCACAGTCGCGCCCTCCACGCCCACCTCTGCTGACTCTGGCCCGTCTCTCACCAGCTCTCTGCACTCTGCCCGCTTCAATTTCCATAGCCAGCTTAAAAGGCCGACCATCTCTGCCCTGGTAACTGTCATTTTTTCTGAAGAAGCGGACAATCCGGCTAGTTCGAGGGTTGCTTCCTCAGAACACTCACCCTCCAGAACCGCCAGTTCTTCACAGAGCCGCTTGGTGGAGGCGCATTTGGGCGTCAATGCAAAGTCACAGGACAAGGCAGACACGGAAAAGTGCCAACCCCAGCAGAGCGCTCCCCAGAAGCAAACAAGCGACCCTCAGCCATTGACGGAGCCCACAACTGACGGTGAGCCGGCGCGCTTCACTGGAAATCTCCTCTATCCTATTCTACCGCCTGGTAGAACCATGACGGACGTGGAGGACAATGTCATGATCGAATGGGTCAATCTTTCAAGCGCCCAGGACAAGGTTGGCAATCAGGACAATGCACAATCCAAGTAAGTTTCTTGAAGACTCAGGGATGATTTCCAGTTTTGTCGTTCAGCTACTGCCTGACTACAGTTCCAGTAGCCTCTCCAGACTGTCGCTGCACCTTCTTTGGTTTACCATCTACCACTTTCAGTTTAATGTTGTTAAATTTTGATAGACAAAGGTCTCAGCATTTTTTTGATAGACAGAGGTCTCAGCTATTTTTTGCAGACTCTGATCTTAAATGTAAACATCTTCTGCAAAGCTTTTTTGTGAGAGGTAGAGCTACAGCTCCCTCAGAGGTGTATCCTCTTGTAAATATTTTTCTTTCTTTTTAATATAATTAGCACAACCTTTACCAAGAAAAAAAAAATGTGTTTTCCAAATGCCCATCAAGCCTCTTCTTATAATCCTCTCATTGATCAATCAACGACCCAGATTAGATTCTAATCAATGGCTCAGATCATTTTGGCTTGATCCTCATCTTCTTTTAGAAGTTTCAACCCAGTTTAATTTATACCCTTTAATTATTTTAATTTCATAAGTTTAGACTTAGGCATATATTAAAAATAATTAATTGTTTTAATAAAATTGTCTCTGGGTGGAATTTTCCAAAACGATTTCTAGGTATTCTGGAATACATGTGTCCTAGCCTCCTTGTAAATTTTGAGGCTTAAAGAATATCTGATACTATCAAAAATCAACAATCGGATCATCTAACAACAGTTTACATGTCATTTGTAAACCCATTCTGCAAGTTATGTTATGTAAATGATCCTAGTAAGACCGTGAATGTATCTAACAAACTAGGTAACCCTATTATTTTGGTGAAAATTTTCATCCTAGGAGGTTTTTTGTCTCACTATCTAGTGTTTCTAAACACAAATGATCGGCAGAGTTTTTCCCTCCAACCTCACCCCAAAGCTAGGGTGGAATTATTCGTCAAAGTCTTAGGTAAGTCCTAGTGTTTCAGTTGATTCTGATGTAAAAGTGATTTGGGAATAATTTAATCTATTTGGCTAAACTATTTTATTACAAATCACTTGGTTTACTAGATCATATTGATCGCAAAATTGGGTATGTGTCGTAAGGGTCTAACCAAATGTGTATTCCCCCTTTGAGGTTTGTAAATGTAAAATTTGATGTATTAAAGAGTGGAAAAATAATTAAATCCCCTCATGTGTAAATTAATTAATTTTTCTCGGAAAATTAAATTAAATCTTAAGCAAAAAATTAATGAATTAGAGTCAAAATTAAAATGTCTTAGAAAAAATAATTCTGCAAGTGCATAAATTCATAGGTCCTAAAAGAATCAATTTTTAAAGGTCCTCCACCGAGAAAATATTGTGTATTTTAAGAAAATTTGGACACTTGGACCTTGGTGGTTAAGCCAAAGTCAATTTTTTTAGGAAATTAGCTCAAAATAATTAATTTTGAACTAATAAAAAGGGATCAAAATAAAATTTTGAATTTTCCTCAAAAATAATTATTTCAAAGTCTAAGATTATTAGATGATTAAGTATTATTTGACAGTCGAGATTATTTTGACGAGGATTAAAGAAACTAGCCATTTTTTTTCCACTTGGAGGATTTATAGATATAAATTAGAGAGTCAGTTGAATCTCTAGCCATCTAATTTTTGGCTAGGAAATTGTTGTTGAAGCATTTGTGTATACTATTGTCCCGCTGGGCACTGTTTTTTCTGCCATAATAAAGACTTTGGGGCACAACTCGACGTTTACTTGTTCATTGATTTGTGGTATGCATTGACTACGGGCTTCCTATGTTGTGCTTATATGTGATTATTTTGAGATAAAAAATAGTGTTTGCAGGTACTTCGGTCCTTGGTCACCAAGTTCACAAACTGTGGGCAAGTATCATTTTGCTTCGATCCTAAGTATTTGTATGGTGGATTAAATTTTCACTAAGGCTATAGTGTGCATGGGTTTTCTGAAGTATTTTTAGCCATTTATCAAGGGAAAAAGCCATAAAATATTTTTCTCAAAAAAAATTCAAATTTTAAAACCCTTATATATTTTTTAATTTTGTGAATAGTTTTGTAAATTATTTTTGCTAACTTGTGTTGGGGTTTTAAGAACTTTGTATATATTTGGGGTTTGGGTGTTGTATTTTCATTTCTACAGGTTTCAATCAAAAGAAAAGGTTGAAGTAGACCTAGATCGAGGCCCTGGAGGGTAAGATCTAGGCACTAGGAAATTTTGCAGGGCCAGCCACAGAAAAATTTTCAAAAAATTGAAGACCTGAAGCATAAAAATAATTTGAGCAAAGGTTTCAAGGTCTTCGGGGCTCCTGGTTTTCTCCTCCAAGTCCTCAACATCATCCCTATGGCCCTCTGTGTCACCCCTTTCAGCCTTCCTAAGGCTGGCCGTCTGCCCTAGGGCTCTCGGCCTATCCTCTAACCCTTGCCACAGGCCTTAGAGGCCCTTTTGTCCCCCACTATGGCCTCTCCTCCTCCCCCCCTCGACCTCTGTCCACCTCCGCTAACCCTCTCCTCTCACCTTCGTCCTCCCTCGGCCGCTTTGTTTACTCTAGACTCCCTCAACCTGCAGCCCTAAAAGGGCTTTGCCTCTTTTGAGGCCTCCCCTAGGGCGTCGCAGGCTTTAGGGCCTCAAAACCCTAGGATGCAGCCCCTATTGGGCCTTTTGTCCCTTCCTAAGCCCAACAAAAGCCTTTTTGGGCTTGCCATAAGGGCTAGTAGGCCTTTTACCCTAGCCGTAGGCCTTTTCCCTTCATGTTTGGCCTCTCTCTTGCCCTCTTTTGGCCCTAAATAGCCATATCCTTATCTCTGAAATTTTTCTACATTGATGGTTGATGTGTTTTGAAGAGAAAATTGGTCCAAAGTTTGTATTTTTAGGCGTGAAGTCATTCGACAAAATTTTGCACAAGTTGGGCTAGTAGACTTCAAGGCCTAGGGCCTAAGGGTTTGATCTCCTAACCCTTGTTTCCTCACTGTTTTACTTCAGCAAGTAAATTAACTCATAATAGTGATAAAAACATCCTAAATTGGCCTAAAAAATCATTCATAAGTTGCTTGGCATATTGAGGAATAAATTGCATAAGTGGGCAATCATAGCTTGGCATGAATCTTGAAGTTTTGGTAACTGATATCTCTGCATAACAAATCTGATATAACAGTGGTAAATTATATATTTGAAAGGCTAATCTCTAAATTCTTGAGTTGGCAAAGTTTGATTTGATAATTGGGTTTCTTTTCATTACATTGGGCAATTATTTGCACTTTAAATTGGGCATATAAATCTAATTTACTTCTTGTTGTCACAAATCTTTCATTGTTGTCATAATAGTCACTTATATCTCATTGTGAGGTCACTGGAACATAAATTGCATAAGTGCTCTCATAGTCTTACACTCTATTGTATATTGTTCCTAGCATTGAAATTATGGAAGTGACTAACACTGTGTTTTCCTTGTGAGTTTGTATGCTATGAAGTTTGAAATTCACATCTAATAAGCTCTGTTTGAGCACATTTCAAATTTTTGGTTTAAGTACATAAATTGTTCTTAAGTCTCTCTAATCCAAGTGGTATTGAAATAACTTGTTTCATTTGTGCATCTAATTGGTGGTGATCCAGATTGCATCTAAGTGTTTTTAACTTGAAAATTGATAAATCATAGTGTTGAGGAATATTAGCTAAGAACACTTGCTATCTTACTGTCTTTTCTAGATAATGGTCATTGGCTTATCGCACTGAATCATTGGTTAACTGTTGCTCTATTGTTTATATATTGTGGCCCTATATTTTTGAGCAATCACATTTTGTGGATATCTTTATTTCTAGTTGGCACTTCTTGAAATCTAACACTTGTCTTTTGGTTGAGATTACCTGTTCTAAACATTGTGAAGTACTTAACATTATAACTATGGTAAAATATAAATAAGTACATAAAAAAACACTTAAGTAATCTCACCTAAAAGTCTCACTCATAATCTCTTGCACAAGCATCCTAGTTCTAGGTTGCATTAAAATTTACCTCCTAGCATAAGCTAAGTTGATAGAGATCTAGGGCAACCCTTTTCAATTAGCTTGACAGATTCAACTCTTCTTAATGGTTAACACAGTGACCCTACAGTCGTTAGAGCCACAGTGTCTGCAACGCTGGAGGCACTAGGTGGGTAGAACACAGGGGTAGGTAACGTTAATCAGGCCACTGCCTGGTTCCCGTTGGCCTCCATTTCACAACCTACTCTAAAGAATGTTTCTCAAAACAGTTAAGGAAGAGGTTTTATTTAGACTAGGCATATAATTAAAAAGAACAAAGATCGTTGCATCACACATAGATCCAAGGATTTGCACATCATACAGCTTAGTAAATCATTTAAGCAACTGGTGTCCATTTGGTTACTTGGTTTCAAATTATAATAAGCAAGAATTGTGACTCCATAAGGCACTGGTCTCGTACTTGAAAATCTAATATAATCATAAATATTATAAAATTCAACTAAGAAGCTAGGCCACTGATCCGTGTTCTCACTCATAATCTCTTGCACAAGCACCCTAGTTCTAGGCTGCATTAAAATCTACCTCCTAGCATAAGCTAGGTTGATAGAGATCTAGGGAAACCCTTTTCAATTAGCTTGACGGATTCAACTCTTCTTAATGGTTAACATAGTGACCTTGCAGTCGTTAGAGCCACAATCTCTGCAGCACTGGAGGCACTATGTGGGTGAAACACAGGGGGAGGTATCGCTAATGAGGCCACTGCCTGCTTCCCGTTGGCCTCCATTTCATAACCTACTCCGAAGAATGTTTCTCAAAATAGTTAAGGAAGAGGTTCTATTTAAACTAGGCACATAATTAAAAATAACCAAGATCATTGCATCACACATAGATCCAAGGATTTGCCCATCATATACGTTAGTAAATCACTTAAGCAGAGGGTGTCCATCTGGTTACTTGGTTTCAATTTATAATAAGCAAGAATTGTAACTCCATAAGGCACTGGTCTCATACTTGAAACTCTAATCTAATCATAAATCTTGCTAAAATTCAACTGAGAAGCTAGGCCACTCATTCGTGTCTCCCAAGCATGTTGGTTCCCAACTTGTTTTTCTTCAGTTCATTCCATATGGACTACCCCCATAGACTTTTGTTGGGAGACAGCTAGAACAAAGTGGGAGGGGATCAGAGTGACAACCTCTGCCCTGATTGGTTGTCGCGATACTTGCACAATCTGGGCGACAACACAACATGTGTCATTTTGACTTTCATACCAAGTTTGGACATGGCCCTCTAGCTTGGGTAGCATCGGATGTGCTCTAGCTTTAAAACTTGGTGGAGGGGCTAGAACACATGAGATCTCCAAAACCCAGTAATCGTTTGGAGAAATTCCACCTGGATGAGGGGTTATTAAAATAATTAATATTTTTAATGAGTTCCTAAGTTTAACTTAGGAAAATAAAAATATTAATGTGTATTAATAAGAATATGGGTGAGAAGGTTCTAAGTGACGAGAATCAAGCCTATTTTAAACTTAGCCGTCGATTAGAGATTAGATCACGACCGTTGATTCATCAATAAGAAAAGTGTAAGAGGAGGCTTGAGGGTCAGTTGGAAATACACACCGAATTGATCAAAGAGTTCGATTTTTCTGGGGCAATGTTTGTTGAGAAAATCGAGCTAGTGATTTGAGTTGCAGTGAGGGGCAGTTCGACAAAGGGACTTCAGTCCAGGGCCGAAGAATACATACCAGAGAGGTCGAGCAGCACAAGGAGAGACAGCACAGCTCCAGAGAGGGTGACGTAGATGCCAGAGAGGGTGACGCAGAAGCTAGAGGGGCTAACGCAGGCCCTTAGAGGCAGCATTGGGATTTGTCTATGGGAAAAAGAGAGAGCAATGCAGCATATCGACATTCTGAGCAGTGGAGGCTAACTGAGAGGGTGACGCGGCTCCTAGAGGAGGTGATGCAATTCCAACGCAGAGCTTGGAGCAGCCATTGCTGCCCAACACTAGGGACAACAGGGTCATCTTTGGGGTTTGATCAGCCAGTTGTTGGATTTGCCGAAATATCTGTCTCCAGATAGAGGTACTTTTGCCAAGGTTATTCCCTATTGGGTGAGCCGCATTTGGCACCCTAGTTGTATTCAGAAATCTGCTTAATAATACAAACCCTCTATATGTTGCACAGGTTTTCTCGAATTGGGTTTTTCTAGGGACGATTGTCCAAAAATAACGGTGTCCCTTGTATGATTGTCTCAATTTATTTCAGTTCATGATCTGTATGTATGTGTAGGCTGCAATAACATTTTCATCGTTGTTTAAGTAATTAAATAACGTGTTAAATGTAAATAACAAGTAGGAGATGACAAACCAGTGGTTGCAGTATGATTTCTGATGTGTAGATTCAGATATTCTCACAAAAGAATGTTTCTCAAAATAGTTAAGGAAGAGGTTTTATTTAGACTAGGCATATAATTAAAAATAACCAAGATCATTGCATCACACATAGATCCAAGGATTTGTACATCATATAGGTTAGTAAATCATTTAAGCAGTGGGTGTCCATCCGATTACTTGGTTTCAATTTATAATAAGCAAGAATTGTGACTCCATAAGGCACTGGTCTCATACTTGAAACTCTAATCTAATCATAAGTCTTGCTAAAATTCAATTGAGAAGCTAGGCCACTCATCCGTGTCTCCCAAGCATGTTGGTTCCCAACTTGTTTTCCTTCAATTCATTCCAAATGGACTACCCCCCATAGCCTTTTGTTGGGAGACAGCTAGAACGGAGTGGGAGGGGATCGGAGTGACAGCCCCCCCCCCTGATCGGTTGTCGCGGTACCTGTACAATCTGAGCGACAACACAACATGTATCATTTTGACTTTCGGACCAAGTTTGGACATGGCCCTCTAACTTCAGTTAGGAAAACAAAAGATTTTCCACTTCTCCTATGTTATGAATAGTAGTAGAATAAGCTTCAAAGCATTGTAATCATTGATTTAACCACTGCTGATAATATCAGCGATATTCAAAAATATCGCGATATTTTCAGCAAAACGATATATCGCCGAGAAAATATCGCGATATTTTCAAAATATCGGAAAATATCGACAAAATATCGCGATATTTTCAAAATATCGGCAAAATATTGGCTATATTTAAAAATTTGAAAAAAATAATTTTTATGCTTGCCGATATTTTCGCCGATATTGCCGATAAGATATTTTCTGGACCCTCGCCAATATTTTGCCGATAAGATATTTTCTGGACCCTCGCCAATATTTTGTCGATACCGATATTTTCTGGACCCTCGCCAATATTTTGTCGATACCGATATTTTCAACACTGGATTTAACCGAACCAAATCAATCTCACCTTAGTATTATACTATTATGTCATGTACTTGGTTTCCTCTTGAGTTCTCATTTCAAATCCTTTCCTAGGACTTCATTGGTTCCAAATTTCTCATATGAGCCAACTTCTGCATTAGAGCTACCAATCCCTAGATCCTACAATTTCTCACAAACTACCAAAGAAAATTGCTTTGATACTAATATGATCTATAAATTATTGTGGATATTCCATTGGAATGATTTGTCACAAAATATCTTACAATATTTTGAAAATCCCTTACCATGGAATGTCTTAATCTAGATTTTCAAATTTAAGTGTACATGGCTTAATGCATCAAATATTGACATGAAAGAAGCTAAGCAAAGAACACACTATCCACACAAAGAATATAAATGTAGCATGGGGAAACCCAACTAGAATGTAATGGCTATTCTTTTACTCTTCTCTTCTCAGTTATGAAATGCAAGTACAAAGAAAGTGCACTCACTATAGAGTTGCCATGGACATTGTGGCATGAATGTCTGCCACAAGATTTTCTACTTGTTCTATAATGTTTCAATATCCCACTCCTAGATGCTCTACTCAACTATGAAAGAATGAACCATGCAATAAGAGTCGGATCCCTTCCTTTCCTAGTCACCAAGTATATAGCATGGTCTAATAGTTGTCTACAATTAGGGTTATAGCTTTTGCATGCCTCAACCCCCTAACTAGTGTTAGGGTTTTGACCCTGTTGACCACTGAAGTGGCACCTAATCATTATATGAAGATTTCATGCACAAGGATGATCCGCAGGACACTTGTACCATCAGATATCATCAGTCAACAAAGTTTTTAAACTCTACTCATATTTCTCATTATCTTTCTTATACCTAGATTCCACACCCTGCGGGGAATTGTAACAAGTCATACTACTAATGATGAGTTTTGAGTCTGTAACAGGCCTAGGATGTTGGGACTCGATCGGCAAACGAGTAAACCTTCAAGTGCCTTTTTTTCTTGGTTTATTATCCTTTACTTTTAGAGGCGGATGATTTTTTAGGGTTGTTCAATCACTCTTTACCCCTAAGTAGAGGTGACAGTTTGAAGTTTGCGTCCCTAACACATCTTAGTGTCTAGAGTCGATGTATATTACCATACTAGAACGCACACAAAAATTTGTGGTATTTGGTTAGGTTTAGGTAGTCATTTTTTAATTTTTTAGATTTTCCGCACTACGGAAATTGCTAATAAAATTGTATTTGTAATGTAATAAGTGATGTCTAGAGAAGTTGTATGGGGTATGAGTAATAAAATTTGCACCTATCACCTTCAACTTTCTACTATGACACACTTTGATGGGTTAAAAATGTGTTTTGAACCCTCAAAACCCACTTTTCCTAAATTTAGTGTGAAATCTAGCAATTAATTAAGCTATAAATTAAATAAATGAAGAAAAATAAATATCCACACATGCTAAATGTTGTGGAAATGAGGTGGAAAACTAAGGAGGAGTTAAAGTGGAGTCCCAAGTTAATGTGGACTCCTAAAATCAAGGAAATGACATGTGCTCAAATAAAATCATATTTTTGGCATTAAATGAAAAAGTTGTTTACTTGGAAACAGAAATGGAATTTCAAATCTCCTTTGTTCGTCAAATGAAAATTTAATGATGTTTTTATATTTTTCATGCCTTTCATTATACGTTCTAGGCATAGTTGTGAGTGTCAACTTCTTATTTGGAAACTCTCTTTCAACTATCTTTGCATCTCAACTTTCACTAATCTCTCTCTGAAGTGAGTGCCTTGTTTTTCCCTAAGTTAACATATGTGCTTCGAAATAGCATACAACCACACTTTTAAGGTTTTATAAGGCTTTTCAGCTTTTCGGGTTAATAGTTTTGATTATACATTTAAATTTTAATATGTGAAAGGCACTAAAGAAGGCCACATAGTTAGGATGATGAGGATCTTCAACCATCATTGGATGAAATGGTGTTATGCATCCCTCTAGTCATATTAGACGTGGAAAACCTGCATCAAGAGGAAAATACTAAATGGAAGTAACTAGTTGTTGAAGAACCATTGCCCATCACAAATGATTTGTTGGCTAAGCCCAATCATGACACCTTTGATCTTTTAGCTAGAATATATGATAACTTGTGTTTAAAGTAACAATAATTATGTATATTGTTAATGCAACCATCAAGACATAAACTAATACTTTTTATGGTTTTCTAGTATTAAACCTCGTGCATGTGATCTCTTTCAAATTTGCTAAGTTCCATCTATAACATGGGACGAATAAATAGTTTGTTACAACATTAAAGCAGACATACGTATCATCCTCATTATGAAAGGTTTGAACTAACATTACTAACTTTTGATAAGCATGATTCTAGACAGTGGCCGGGGTTACTTATTTTGATGACAAGAGCAGAATTATGATAATTTTTACAGCTAATTAAGGAGCCTTTTATTAAAGATATGAACAACATCGAAGAAATGCTAAGTCAATTTTTTTCTAAGAACATGTGCATGGATTGTGGTGAACTTTTGCAATTTGAGACTTCTAAAGGATACATTTTCATGCCTCAAAGGTAGGCGGGATTCACGGAAAACTCTTTCGGATATGAAAGGCGAAAATTGTCATACTTTGTGCAGATATGAAAGTAAATTGAAAATATACAGGAAAGATTCAACAATTTTTTTTTTTTTTTTTTCCAAAAGTCAAAAGCATATTGTTACATGAGCCACTGCTTGTGAAGGTTGAACGTTTAAAAGTTCCACAAAATATCGTTGGATAAAAAACATTCTTGCTCGAAGTTCATTCGCTAGAGCCTAGTCGTGTTCTATGTGAGTTTGTGACTGTGTCAATATTAGAGGCCATGAGTATAATACCTCTATGAGTCTCGACCTGGCCTAGAATTAGGGGTAATGTAGAAATGAACTTTAATATGCGAGGAGTAAAGAAAGAAGAGAATGCTAAGTTTATGGACGAAAGCATTTGTTGGACTTGGGAAGTTGGAATGTATGTTGTGTCTAGAATCCAATCTTTTCTTTTAACAGGACCGAAAGCGGATAGATGAAACCAACTTTGAACTGTGAATTGTATTGTTACGAAAGCAGAAGGTCGGACAAGGAGAGTTTATAAAACCCGCCCATACTACCTTGGAGGTCGAAATTTGCTTCCTCTCTCTAAACATTAGTTAGTATATGTTGTATCTCTAATTTCATAAAGAAATATAAAGTATTTTAACCCAAAAAAAACTCTTTAAATTTAAATAAAGAAAAATATCACTTTAATAAGAAATATTATAATGAATAATTATATAATCATACAAAATATTGCTTAAAAAAAAGTCATACAAAAAATTCAACTTAAATGCGGCATGAAACGGTATAATTCTCACTATTAACTCACACCTATACACTTGCGGTTATAACCATAGATTTCACATAAAAGCGTACTCTATACATACCACTCTGAATAATTAGAATTTTTTTCTTTGCAAAGCTGGATGTCATCAATACAATGATCAGTGTGAAATGAAAAACAATATTTTAAATTTTGACGGTTTCCTTTAATGAAATTATATTTAAAAAATCAAATTATAAATTTGACCATGAATACCATAATTTAAATTTTGAAGTTACAAAATAATAATTTATATTAAAAAAAATTAAACGGTAAATATTTTAAAATTTTGTAATAAATTTAGAAAATATGAATCAAAACTGTTTGTACAAATTCAGACCAACAAAAAAAAAAACTCCAAAACGTATAGTAATTGATTAAGGTTCAACTCTAAATCTCCTTATACCACAAATAGGATGGTGAGTCAATATCATTGACTGGATCTTTGTGGCAAGGGCGCACTTAATTTCTATTTCTTCTTCACTATGTTGAGATGGCAGTTACGGCAATAATGGGATGGGCGGAAGGGACAGTATTAAGGATTGTCCATCGAAATTTGAAATTTAGTGCGAAGTGAAATTTTGGCAGTAGTCTAAGAGGCCACAATTTTCACTGGAAAACAGCCAAATCAAAATCTTAGACTACATTGGAAATCAATTTATGCAGAAATGAAAGCTTCAAATAAGAGACAATGCATATCATTCGACTCGTGAAATCAAGTTCCTCCCATAAATAACTCCCACATGAAGTTGAACACGATCATTGTACATCTCTAAAGACATGAAAGTGACAAATGTAAACACATTTAAAGGCAGAAAGTTTTTGTATTGTATCATTTGAAAACTAAAACACAACAAATGATTTAATTCAAATACATTGCCAAAAAGACTCAAAAATACAATGGAAAACTAAATGTAAACACAAGTGTTCCTACTTAAATGCCACGATAGACAAACATGAAACAAAATCCAGTCTCTGAAACTTTAAATTAAATTTAAATCTAAAATTCGCCAAACTATAAAATTAATTTAAATCTGCACTTTTCTAACCTTTAAATTAAATCTTAATCCACACATTTCAAAGAGTTGAAGATTAAATTCATACCCAAACTTCGCAAAGATTCAAAAGTAAAACTAATGATAAGAACAACAAAAACAACAAAAAAACTCACCTCTACTGTTTTCAAAGATCAGAGGAGGAGATGGAGTCTGCAAATCAAAAACAAAGGAGTTTAAATCCGCAAATCAAAAAATTTGGGCAAAATTGTCCTCTACTTTGGCGGTTCTTCCTCTACTAGAAAATATGTATCACCATAGAAAATAAGAATTACCGCCCTTTATTTAATTTTAAAAAAGAAATCCTTTACATTTACACCAAACCCGTCCTTTCTTCTACGAGTATTGAATGGTCTGGATTGGGTCTGGAATAATCTACGATTGAGTCGCCGAGGTTGACTAACCCTATACTCCCTCGTTCCCCCCTAAAATTTATGACGGCAACCTAGATACTTGAACGTCAAATTTACGGTTTGAGATTTTTTTTAACTGCCATTTTATACGTTTGAAAAAAAATATATGTCGTCAAATATGTTTAAAAATCGAAAAAACGTTCTGTGGAACGTCAAATTCCAAGCCTGCTTGGAAATTCGAATTTCTAAAATTAATACACATTTGGGAGGATTTGGGAGAATATTTGGTGGAGATTTTTGTGGGAAATTGTCCCCACATGGGTTACCACCCATCTACACTTGTCATCCCATCATAGAATTTGAATTCGTACATAAGGGAAGAAGAAAATGATGTCCACTTGCCAGAATTCGATTTTTACACTTGGCATTGGAGCTTCATTCAACAAATTCCAATTTTTCTTTGGGATTGTCACCTCATGCCACTTGTTTAATCTCTCTACCTTGGGATTGGCTCTGTTGACCGCTGCGTGTCAACTACCCATAGCAGTACACCCCCTTTTTCTTCGCAAAAAGGGACAACGCTTGATCGAGATGTTCGTGTCATTCGACAGTCATCGTCATTCTCCTGATCTTATTAAGTTGTAAACCCAGTCTGCATTTTGATGTAAATAATCTTAGCAGAGCTGAGTCATGTATGTAAATTGCCTAGGTGGACCTAATTTTCTAGTAATAATCTTCATTCTGAAAGGTTTTTCGTCTCACCGATCCATGATCGGCAGAGTTTTCCTTCAACCTGACCCCAAAGCCCGAATGAATTTTATCATTAGAGACTTAGGAGAATCCTAGTGTGTTCATATGTTAGATTATGTTTGGTCGCAGAACTGGGTGGTCTATGAGGGTCTATGTCAAAGGGCTTTTCCCCCTTGAAGATGTAAAAATTGTAAAGTCATGATGTAAAGTGTCTCGAGGGTTAGGAAATATTTTAATCCCCTCATGCGTCTTAAGTCCTAGGTCCTAGGGAAATTTTTCCAAAGGCTATGTTTGATGATCCATAATAAAAATAATAAA